>NQII01006354.1:22044-56744 GCA_002778355.1 Clitarchus hookeri
GAGAGAGAGAGAGAGAGAGAGAGAGAGAGAGAGAGAAGAGGAGGAAGGAAGGAGAAAGAAAAGAAAGGGTCCGAGCAAGTTTGTTTGGTGCTGGATGGCTGTTGTTACTGCCATGCGAAGGGGGTGGTGGTGGAAAGGAAGGATGCCAAGCGAGAGGGTAACAGAAAAAAGAGAAAAGAAGTGCGCAAGCAGAATGGCGGCTACAGGTGATACAAAGCAGAACAGTCGAGGACAGGCAGGCAGAAGTATGCTGCGACCCTTACGCGTTTAAACACACGTGATGAGCTAGTCATTTGTTATTATTTTTTTGATTTCCTTAGAAACTAAGTTAAAACATTAGAGAGTATTGTTCGTTGACAAATTTCTGAACATTGTTTAGGGGGAAATTTTTTTTAATGCCAATATCTCGTAAATAACTCGCACCCTACTTTTTGTCTTTTTTTTGTAAAAATGTGCGGCCCCTACATGCAGAAATACGATACTTTGTGAACTTGGTCTACAATACGTCAGCCCCGCTCTTGTAAATGTATGTTGTGCCGACGTGCCATGCAGTAAGGGAAAGACTGTCAATGGAATTGACTATACTTCGGGAAGTTTCATCAGATGCATGTCAACACAATCAGTAACATGATATCCAGATCTCCCTTACTCACACATGCAGAAAAGATAAGAAACCCATCGAAGAGATTAGAGATAAGAATCCCAGCTAGAAGGTTGAGAATGAAGGTCATTAACGCAGCGCCGGGAGTTTTATGACTCACATTTCATAAACAGTACGNCCAGCTAGAAGGTTGAGAATGAAGGTCATTAACGCAGCGCCGGGAGTTTTATGACTCACATTTCATAAACAGTACATAGGGTTTTTTTATTGGTTTTGTAACTTTAAGGATAAAACTAATAATTTACACTTGTGGATTTCTTAAGTTAAAATNTAGGGTTTTTTTATTGGTTTTGTAACTTTAAGGATAAAACTAATAATTTACACTTGTGGATTTCTTAAGTTAAAATTATATGCCACATATACACGAGTTCAGACTATAAATGTGTTATTTTTCGACCATAATTACAGTCTCAAGGACATTAAACCAAATTCACTGTCTATAATAATAAATTACTAACTTTGTATTCACAGCTTTGTGCTACAGATGTTTGTGCTTACATGATAAATGACCTACAAGTTACAACAGTGAACAAGGGTCCTTGGAAAATAGTTTGTGTAAAAGACTGGTGGTGATTGGAAAAAAAGCCTTGGTCCATAAAATGTTATTTCTTAGCTTGCGTGCACATTTATGATATGTGCCTACGTTTAAACTTGCTTCCTTTTATATTTTTATGTTATAATTTTCTGACAAATATTCTATGCACGCTTACATATTTTCACTTTGATAACCTGGAAGTTTTTGAGACATAAGATCTTCTATAAAAACACAAAAATCAGTTTAACAGTTAATATATGCTTGAGCAGTACAATCGCAATAAGTGGACCAGCTGATAGGTAAATGGCAGCATGTAAATAAATAACACCGCTACTTTACACACCAGTTGATGGCAGAAGGATACATAACTGGAAAGTAAACATTGATGCTACTTTCAGNTAACACCGCTACTTTACACACCAGTTGATGGCAGAAGGATACATAACTGGAAAGTAAACATTGATGCTACTTTCAGTGGACTTTCGAAATCTTGTCTTTATAGCTGAGGCAGAGTATTCTTAAAGAAGGATTTTTTAAAGTTGAATTCAAAAAGGTTCAATAAATTTATGAATCTACTCATTATTTGTTGATTGTTTANTAACACCGCTACTTTACACACCAGTTGATGGCAGAAGGATACATAACTGGAAAGTAAACATTGATGCTACTTTCACTGGTCTTTCGAAATCTTGTCTTTATAGCTGAGGCAGAGTATTCTTGAAGAAGGATTTTTTAAAGTTGAATTCAAAAAGGTTCAATAAATTTATGAATCTACTCATTATTTGTTGATTGTTTATCTCTATTCATGGTGTCTTCACACGTTTTGAATCAAACCTTTGATAATTCACCCAATTTATGACGTGTGCTTGTTTCCTAAATTTTGCCATTTAAAGTGAGCACTTTTGAGGCCCTAGTTACTTTTTTCCTTTCACTAATTTTTTATCTATTCACCACTTTTTAAAATAAATATTTCCATGTAAATAATAAACACAGTGTATCCATATCACCAGAATCGAAAGTTAACTAATTAATCTATATTTATTGACTATTATTTCAAATGAGAGGCATCAAAAAGTACTCACTTTACCGTGAATATCCTATACCTATGAATACACTTACGTTAACATAAAGGTATCTTATTTTTGGTTAAACTGCACATTTATGTATATTTTATTCAGGAATTATATTTTTCTTTCAATTAATATGAATAAAAACAAAGATAAAATAGGTATGTTGGTAATGCATAGTTATCGTGCAAAAAGATGATTCAACTGAGGCGTATAAATGTGGTGGGATGTCCCTTTGGTGTGATTTTCTAGGCGTAGTTAAGCTGTGTTAGCATGAAGCAGAGGAATATCCTGAAAGTAGAACTTCAGGTGGGCTTAAGAAAAGTTGGAAGTAATCATGAATGGACTGTAAAAAATTATCAAGATATTGGTTATTAGGGACAAAAAATGGGTGTGTGCTATGCAGATTTACTTAACGGATATGAAAGTCTTTGTGACGTTCTTTGTGAGGCCAAAGTTGTGTGCATGTGTGTTTTGCAGAGCTCGAACGGCACGTACGTGAACAAGCATAGAATATTGCCCGACCGGGAGCTCTCTCTACACGAGGGAGACCAGATCGGCTTCGGTGCCAATGCCATTATGGGGCCAGAATCCTTCGTCTTCACTTTGGCCAAGTCTGACTCGGTCAGTTTTTTACCACCTGGTGGTACTTTATCCTTTTCACAATACTGCTATAAGAAACATTCGAGGGCATTGGTTGGCCACTTTTACATTGCATCCACAGTGCAGACAGACAGCACGCACGTATCCAAGGATTTTGTCTGGGGAAGGTCTGCATGGGTGTAGCTGGCGTGGAACCCTGAAGGGGCACAGGGGTGAGATGCATTTGTCCCTCTGCAACTGAGAGGAAATAGATAAAATTACAGACATCATATTAAAAAAGAATAAGACAAAATTTTTTTGGCAGCTATATTATACTGCACGTTACACAAATCTCTGTGAATAAATGTTTCCTCTTTGAAAATGAAGCCAATTAATAAATTAATAACTATATAAATTTTCCTTCATAATTAAGGTTTGCCCCATTCTGATGGACATTCTAGCCACGCTTTTATTCATATTATATAATCATTATACTACCTCCCTGGCAACTGATAAGTACACACCTAAAAATGTTGACTGGTGTTAAATTTACAAAAAATTGTTTTATTTTTGCTTAAAAGCAGTGTAAAAAAGTGGTATTATTATTTTCCCACAGCATTATAAAATATAGTATTCTAATTTTGTAAAAGCTTAGTATTGGTTTTACTTAATTACTTTTCTTTGGCTAGAATACGATTATCCTAATCTAAAACATGCTTTTCACATTTAAACCGAAATTACACTACACTGAATGTATAAAACTCCAAACACCAAAAGGGGCCGCGGTGGTGTAGTGGTTGGACTACTCGCCTCCCACATAGGTGAACTGGGTTTGATTCCTGGCGGGTTGCTCCTGTATTTTCACATGTAAGAATTGTGCCTGACGATGCCACTGGTCGGCGAGTTTTCTCTGGTATTTCTTATTTCCCCCTCCTTTTTATTCCAGCACTGCTCCGTACTCGCCTTGCTTCACCTCCATTGGCTCTCAAGACCTCGATGTTAAGAGCCACCCAAATCTCTTCACTCACTTCACTCACTCCAAATACCAAAGATAAGNTCAATGTTAAGAGCCACCCAAATCTCTTCACTCACTTCACTCACTCCAAATACCAAAGATAAGAATTTCACACCACCGATGGTGTAAAATCCCTATACAAAAGAGTTTAGGCGCAGCTTAGCTTAATGCACTGTGCAGTATGTAACAAACTGAAATAATGTCAATCAGAATTCATTATTGAATACCACAAACAACCAACCAAGATGACTACAACCTCATGTAAAATGTCATCGTGTCAACGTGCTGTTTGTAAACAAACTAATTGGTGTAGTCTCTTCGGATACTAGGCGACCTCCTTAGATATAGTGGTACATGGTAGACATGAACATTATAGCGCCACAGTTTTGTTGCGGTAAGAAGGAAAATAAACTTGCAAAGCATACTGTATTGAAATTTTTATTCAAAGTGACGCATTACTTGCGGTAAGGTTATCTATGGTGTTAAACAAATGCTACATGGATAGTAAATATTTATCTGTATGGGTTGTGATTAAGATGATTAAATTATCAACAAAATTGACATTACCAGCATTTTTACATTGATTACCGACACCACTACCGCCACAGACACCACACCGACACCACAGACGCCACCACAGTTACCACTACCGACACCACAGACGCCACCACATTTACCACTACCGACACCACATACGCCACCACCGATACCACCACATACACCACCACCGATACCACCACATACACCACCACAGATGCCACCACAGACACCACCTCCACCACAGACACTTACAGACGCCACACCGACACCACAGACACCACACCGACACCACAGACGCCACCACAGTTACCACTACCGACACCACAGACGCCACCACATTTACCACTACCGACACCACATACGCCACCACCGATACCACCACATACGCCACCACCGATACCACCACATACACCACCACCGATACCACCACATACGCCACCACCGATACCACCACATACACCAACACCGCCACCACCACAGACACCACCTCCACCACAGACACTATTACAGATGCCACACCGACACCACAGACACCACACCGACACCACAGATGCCACCACAGTTACCACTACTGACACCACAGACGCCACCACATTTACCACTACCGACACCACGTACACCACCACTGATACCACCACAGACACCACCTCCACCACAGACACTATTACAGACACCACTACCACCACCACAGACGCCACTACCGACACCACAGACACCACCANTCTCTCTCTCTCTCTCTCTCTCTCACACACACACACACACACACACACATTCTTTTTCAAAGACACATGCATGAGTGTGCAGACGACAGCTCTGTTACAAACATGAGAATTCACTGAGAAATCTAGGTTGTGCTCATTTGTAATGCATCTTATTTACTAGTGATTGTTTACATGTGGGATCAATGTATCTTCTCTGAAATGCTCATAGTGGCTTTCGGTTTGACAGTTCCAGAGACCAGTGGAGTGCATCGAGCTGTCCAGTGATGATGAGCGGAGCCAGATGCCGGACTCAAGTCAGCCATCTCCACAGGCTGTGCTATTTGCACCATTAAAAGACTACTCACACCCAAGGCTGCAAGTGGACAACTCGACAGATGTGCAGGCCTTTCGCAAGCGCCACTTGCTTGACGACTGTCACATCCCGTGCAAGATGCAGTTGGACTCGGAGTGCACGCATGGTCTGGTTTCCTCCACTTCCTGTTCCCATTCCGGCATTGAACCATCCGCTGTGTCTCTGGCCCAGATGTCTGGCGAGGAATGTTTGGGAACATTTTCACGCTCCGATACACCGTTGGCTTCTTTAGTTCCAGCTGAAATGTTCGGCAGCTACCAACCATTATCTTCTTGCATTGGTAGTCCTTCACCTCGTGTGCAAGTTGCAACTGTTCCCTCCCCATCGCCGTTGGCTGAGTGTCCTCGCCCAGCTGCTCTAACTTGTTGCCCACACACTGAAAAACACTCTAAATCAGCATGTGTTGTGGAGCATTCTCTACCTGCAGTGACCATGTGCCATTCACAATGTACGCCAGTTTGTCAACCAGTAAATGTAGTAGAAAATTCTCATCCGCCAGTGATAGAGAGCCCTACACATTCTGCGACAAATCCTAGAGCAACAGGTAGGCGAGAATCATTTCAATCTTTGGTGCCATCATCAGCTGTAATGGAATGTCCAAAATCTCTCGTGGACAGACATGCTCCACACTATGTTATGGATCCTGGACCAGCAAATGTGACAGAATGTTCGCAACCTTTGATGGGCACGAGTGTTTCTGCCCCTGTGCCATATCAAAAACATGCACAAGTGATGGAACGTTCTCACACAATGATGAACTTGAACTGTTCACATTCTGTGACAGACGCTAAACAAGCAGATGTGACAGAATGTTCTCGGCTTATAACAAACCCATGCTGTTCACATTCTGTGACCAAATGTTCCCCACTTGTAATAGACCCATGCTCTCCACATTCTGTGACGGGCCCTCAAACTTCAAGTGTGACAGAATGTTCCCCACTTGTATTAGACCCATGCTCTCCACATTCTGTGACTGTTCCTAAAGCTTCAAGTGTGACAGAATGTTCCCCACTTGTAATAGACCCATGCTCTTCACATTCTGTGACGGGCCCTCAAACTTCAAGTGTGACAGAATGTTCTCGACTCATAATAGACCCATCCATTTTTAATTCTGTGATAGAGCCTAAACCAGCAGNACCCATGCTCTTCACATTCTGTGACGGGCCCTCAAATTTCAAGTGTGACAGAATGTTCTCGACTCATAATAGACCCATCCATTTTTAATTCTGTGATAGAGCCTAAACCAGCAGCTGTGCTGGAATTTCCACGACCTCTGATTGACACANAGCTGTGCTGGAATTTCCACGACCTCTGATTGACACAGGATTTTCTGATTCTAAGTCGGAGCCCAAACTAATGGGTATGATAGAACGTTCTCATGTTGTAATGGACCCATGCTCTTTGAATTCTTTGGCAGTTCCGAAACCGTCACAGACGTCGGAAAGTTCTCAACTTGTGATCGACACGGGATCTTCAGATTCTGAGACAGATGAAATGGAATGTTCACGACTTGTAATGGATCCAAGCTCTTCAAATTCTGTGATAGCTCCTAAACCAGCTGATGTGACACGACTAATGATCGACAAAGGATCTTCAGACTCTGCGACAGAGCCTAAACTAACTGATGTGATGGAACATTCTCGAATAGTAAAGGACCCATGCTCTTCGAATTCTGTGATATATCCTAAACCATCAGATTTGCCAGAAAGTTTGCAGCTTGTGATTCACACGAACTCTTTAGACTCTGATTCTGAGTCTGAACAAGCAGATGGCGTAGGAACTGTTGAGCCTGTTGTCGCATCACTTTCAACCACGACAGCAAGTCCTCCACCTTCAGTAAATACTCCGGTCTGTCCACCATGCGTCGTAGTGCTGACAAAGTCTTCCGTTGTAAACAGGAGGACGTCGCCTGGGATTGTTGGAGCAGAGCGTAACAGTTGTTCACCAGCTCCTGTAGTTCCATCTCGTGTTGCCGCAGCAAGTTCTCCGTCTAGAACATCTTCCCTAATTGTTGAAGATTCTGGTCCTGCAGAAACAATAGTCTCGTCACCTGCCTCGACCGTCCCTACTGCCAGTTCGTACCTATCCACTTCTCCCAATGCATATCCAACCGATGACGACGATATGATGGAGGAGCAACCTGTAGTTGTAAAATTAGAGTTTCCTAAAAATGTTTTTGCAGAAGATGAAATCATTACGATCAGCGATGATGAAGCATATCCTAGCTCTCAGCTCTTTGAAGAAACTGAAGCAAANCAGAAGATGAAATCATTACGATCAGCGATGATGAAGCATATCCTAGCTCTCAGCTCTTTGAAGAAACTGAAGCAAATGGAGCTGAGGGTGCAAACAGAACTGTGCTGGAAGATGAGTCTGACAGCTTCGATCACTTCCTCTTTATGGACTTGCATGCAGACGGCAGTGATTTGCACCCTGGTACGACAGACGACGCGGATCAAAACATTGAAAGTGCAAGGGCTGAGGCCGAAGTGACACGTACGGAAGAAGTAGGCGATTATGAAGTTAGCAGAGACCAGCCGAGTACGTCTGGGATAGTCGTCAACAAAGCATCTTCAGAAGACACTCTGAAAGAAAGAACGCACAAACGGAAACAGCTGAAAACATCGAAGCGTGGAAGTGCTGTGGAGACGGCTGTTAATTCCAAAAACAGGAAAGAGCGCCAAGAAAAACTGAAATCCTTGTGCAAGAAAGTGANCAGAAGATGAAATCATTACGATCAGCGATGATGAAGCATATCCTAGCTCTCAGCTCTTTGAAGAAACTGAAGCAAGTGGAGCTGAGGGTGCAAACAGAACTGTGCTGGAAGATGAGTCTGACAGCTTCGATCACTTCCTCTTTATGGACTTGCATGCAGACGGCAGTGATTTGCACCCTGGTACGACAGACGACGCGGATCAAAACGAGCAAAACATTGAAAGTGCAAGGGCTGAGGCCGAAGTGACACGTACGGAAGAAGTAGGCGATTATGAAGTTAGCAGAGACCAGCCGAGTACGTCTGGGATAGTCGTCAACAAAGCATCTCCAGAAGACACTCTGAAAGAAAGAACGCATAAACGGAAACAGCTGAAAACATCAAAGCGTGAAAGCGCTGTGGAGACGGCTGTTAATTCCAAAAACAGGAAAGAGCGCCAAGAAAAACTGAAATCCTTGTGCAAGAAAGTGANGCTGTGGAGACGGCTGTTAATTCCAAAAACAGGAAAGAGCGCCAAGAAAAACTGAAATCCTTGTGCAAGAAAGTGAAAGAAGCGCATAGAGAGGAAACAAAGGATATCCTGCTCAGTAAATCAGAAGACGAAGTGGAGAAGTGCAAAAAGTCGCCAACGAAAGTGCTGCCCATGAACATTAAGGTAACAGACAAGAACCGCTCCGCCATGCTGACGGAGGCTATTTTGGCTCCCGTGGATAGGCCGAGGGGTCGCTTGAGGACATCAACTGCAAGCAAGGTGAAGAACGTCAAGCAAGACGTCAAGAAGATAATAGAGTCCAAGAATAAGTTGCACTGTCCTACGCCTGTCGAGTCTCGTCCTCCATTGAAAAGACTTCAGAAGCAGGAAAATGTTGGCCAGCAAATCAGGAGGATTCCAAAATTGTCATTCAAGGATCTTGCTCGGCCTTCGACGTCGACTGCCAGTTCCGCCACGTCGATGCAGAGCCCGCTCTCGTCCCAAGTCCTTGGCATCTCTTCGACTTTGACGAGTCATCCCCTCGCTGCAACGCGTCTACCCGACCCTGCACCGCAGGAGAATATCCGGAAGAAGAGCGTGAGATTCCGGGAAGGAAGCCAGTTGGAGCAAGTGCGTAGCATACCGGCATTGCAGCGGGACGAGAGGGCCGTGGCTGCCCCACAGGGCATCACGTTTCGCAGAGGCAGTGCTGCAAACATGAGCGATATCATTCAGGAGATTTGCAGCTGGAAGATTTCGTGGTTCTGGGTAAGTGAACTGCCACAAATTGCACGTCCCAACCAGAAAGATAGTACGGTAATGTGGGTAACATTCTATGAAGGAGTGCTGGTTACAAGATGGGACAGGTTAACATAACGCCTGTAGGTTTGTCCTTGTGCAGCCTTCGTGGTGTAAAGTAGAATACATTATTAAAGAAACTTTCTGGAATGTTTACTTTTTGCAGTGTGTGTGCAGGTTTGTTTTGTTTCTTTAAGTGTAAAAAGTAACAAGTCTCGTAAATTGTAGACGGTCTATATAGTGTCGCTATTTTTCATTAATTTTTAAATTAAAAACTAAATTAAATTAAAATTCACAGAAATATTTTTAGGCACAGCTCACAAGTTTTATTTGCCCAGTCAACAGTAGTTAAAGTCTTTCAGGGGACTGGCAAAAAATTTCCATACATCCAGACTTTCAGTAGATGGGGTTTGACATGTACATCAATAAAAACAACTTCTAACCATGTTAAACTTAGTGTTGAGTATAATGAGAGCGGTACATTATCTGTGAATAAATTTTAACTAATAAACACAATAAAAATGGGGATTTGAAAAAAGTATTGATTGCTGTAAAAAAAACATTTTACCTCAACTTGTTTAGATAAAGAATATAACATCACATATCACAGTATATATACATAATTGATTGTAATCCGACACTGAATGCAAACTTTCAANATAAAGAATATAACATCACATATCACAGTATATATACATAATTGATTGTAATCCGACACTGAATGCAAACTTTCAAGCCCTCTGGAAAAGAAAATAATACGCTGAATTTTTAATGTCCCGCGCACGCTCGTTCAGCTGAGACCACAAAGAGGTTATCGACCAGCCGGTGTGTTCACAGCGAGCGTGCGAGATGGAGANCAACTTGTTTAGATAAAGAATATAACATCACATATCACAGTATATATACATAATTGATTGTAATCCGACACTGAATGCAAACTTTCAAACCCTCTGGAAAAGAAAATAATACACTGAATTTTTAATGTCCCGCGCACGCTCGTTCAGCTGAGACCACAAAGAGGTTATTGACCAGCCGGTGTGTTCACAGCGAGCGTGCGAGATGGAGAAGCAGAAGTTTCCGAGGCGAGAGGAGAGAAACAATCTACCCCTTGCCTTCCAAACCAGTCGTTACAGTGAGAGTGCGCAAGGATGCCAGGCAACTAACTCCCTCCCCGCCAGCCATGTAATGGGAGGAAACGAGCTCTGCCATGTATCACAGGGGACAACCAAAGCTTGCGCAATCTGTCTAGTGAGCCCCTAAAGGACCTGATGTAATAAGTAAAATGGAGTTTTATCTTTGTTCAGTGCGTTATTATGTTTGTAATCTGTGCGACTTGGCTGGTGTGTATTGGAACTTTGGCACTGTGACCGTCCAATTAGTGAATAATGGCAAGATAGCGACACGGTAGGGGATTCAGTGTAGATGGTCACATTAATTTAAAGATTTGAAAAGTTAAGCGTAATTACGATGAAACACAATCCAGGCTGCATACCTAACCAATCTACACTTATGTAGCGATGCTGTGTTCGTGTGGCAAATTTGTGGTTTAATTAATAATGTTTCACTTAAAAAAAGTGTGATTTTGAGACATAGATGAGTAAAAAAGGTGGTTAAAATATATTTTTTTTACGGTTTTTAATAGTTAATCATTCAAAACCATGGACTCAGTGCTTTTCNGATGGTCACATTAATTTAAAGATTTGAAAAGTTAAGCGTAATTACGATGAAACACAATCCAGGCTGCATACCTAATCAATCTACACTTATGTTGGCGATGCTGTGTTCGTGTGGCAAATTTGTGGTTGAATTAATAATGTTTCACTTAAAAAAAGTGTGATTTTGAGACATAGATAAGTAAAAAGGTGGTTAAAATATATTTTTTTTACGGTTTTTAATAGTTAATCATTCAAAACCATGGACTCAGTGCTTTTCNAAAAAGGTGGTTAAAATATATTTTTTTTACGGTTTTTAATAGTTAATCATTCAAAACCATGGACTCAGTGCTTTTCTATTATTTTATGACAAAAGGTGTCAAATTGGCCCTTCCAAAATATCAGTTTATACAGAAGACGTGTGTATTGACATTAAGTAATATAAATCCTCCGATCTCGCCACAAGAAGGTACTGAAAATGAACTTGACGCGTGGTAATACAAGTTGCTCAATGTTTGCACAATTTTTGGTGACCAGGGGAGGTCAAGTATATGTTTCTGAGTCATTTTATTCACTAGATGCTGACATTGAGTTAAATTAATATTTTGCTTAAATAATCNTCAAGTATATGTTTCTGAGTCATTTTATTCACTAGATGCTGACATTGAGTTAAATTAATATTTTGCTTAAATAATTATATTGATTTTACGTCACATAGGATTAAACACCAACTTTACGGGGTAAAACAACCTTTAAGCACAAAAGAAAAAATCTGTGCGAAAAGTAATTTCTTGTTAAAATACATTTCCTAACATTTTCAGGCAAAACAATTTGCTTTGAAATGCTAGTGATGATAGGTGCAACTATTTTGAGCTATGGATAATCTTGATGAAATTTAATAACTAGGTCCCTTCTCAGGCGTGTAACAGGAGAGTGCGTGCCAGACTTGTCTAGTTGTGGACATCATCAGCTGGGGCTTAAGCTTAGCACCATGCCNTTTACTAGCTGAAAATTCGTTATAGTCCGCTAGTGGCATTCCGAATTGAGTTTCGGGTAAAGTCGCCACAACACAACCTTTAAGCACAAAAGAAAAAATCTGTGCGAAAAGTAATTTCTTGTTAAAATACATTGCCTAACATTTTCAGGCAAAACAATTTGCTTTGAAATGCTAGTGATGATAGGTGCAACTATTTTGAGCTATGGATAATCTTGATGAAATTTAATAACTAGGTCCCTTCTCAGGTGNTCAGGCAAAACAATTTGCTTTGAAATGCTAGTGATGATAGGTGCAACTATTTTGAGCTATGGATAATCTTGATGAAATTTAATAACTAGGTCCCTTCTCAGGTGTGTAACAGGAGAGTGCGTGCCAGACTTGTCTAGTTGTGGACATCATCAGCTGGGGCTTAAGCTTAGCACCATGCCGTAGTGATGATAAACGTGATGCGTTTTGACGTATTTCATGCCCAGTTATTGTGAGATTTAGAAATCACATTTTAGCTGAGCGTGGAGCAGCTGTCATTATTCTGTCCAACGACTGCTGTGATTTGGAGGACACGTATTTGTCAGGTTGGTAGCTTTGTTTTTGTAGCTGTGGTGAGGTCTGGTGTGCGCACAAAGTTAACGAGTTGTCCGCGTGGGTGCGGGGGACGACGGGTGTGTAAGCTGTGCGTGGATGGAGCGGGGAGTCCGTTACGGGTAGTCGCGCAGTCCGAGCGAAGAAGCGGCTTTGAGCTGTTATAGAGTTGACAGCCTACATGGCTTGTTAGTTATGGCTCCGTGAAGCTGATAGCGCGAGGACTTTATGCGTGCGACGCAAGCATCACAAGAAGCCGGAGGGTATGCAAAGGCACAGATTAATTTGTGTTGAATTGGTTTGATGCTAATTAATGGTTAGTTTGCTATTTACTGTGGTTACAACAGTTTTTAGCTCTGATGTTGGATTTTCACTTGTGAAATGTCCGGCGTCATTGTGAATCAACTTCAGCANGTTACAACAGTTTTTAGCTCTGATGTTGGATTTTCACTTGTGAAATGTCCGGCGTCATTGTGAATCAACTTCAGCACAATGGCCCGCTGTGGTGTTATGATTAGACTACTCGCCTCCCACCAAGGCAAACCAGGTATGGTTCACAGTGGGGTCAATTATTGCATGTGGGAATCGTGCCGGATGATGCTGCTGGTCGGTGGGTTTTCTCAGGGATCTCCCATTTCCCCTGCGCTTGCATTCTGACGCTGCTCCATGCTCACCTTGCTTCACCCAAATCGACATCAAGACCTCGATGTTAAGAGCTGGCCAAATCTCTACACTCACTCACGTTCAGCATGGTTAAATGTTCCACGTGTGAGCATCCTCTTTTGGAGTGTTTACGATTTAAGCTATACCTGAATGAGCATATTTCTTTGAAGTTATTAATTTTGTGCATCATGCTTTAATGAAGAAACATACTGCTATCTGAGTTTGCTGTATAGCTGTTTTACTCTTGTCAGTTTTTGTGGGTGAGGTACGAGTCTTCGCTTCACGTCAAGACTTAAGGAAACATCTGCCAATTTATTTTTTGCGACAATAAGACAGTCCGCTGCGGGATATTACAGCTGTTTCCCAAGACGAAGGGAGTGAATTATTTAGGATTGTCAAGTATTTGCTGTATACTAATGTTTTAACAAGTTCATTCTGCATCCTCCACACACTGGCACAACTTAGACCAAAGAAAATTTGCTGCAATCTTCTTTAGTGTTTTTCATAACCTAGGTGTAANTCCACACACTGGCACAACTTAGACCAAAGAAAATTTGCTGCAATCTTCTTTAGTGTTTTTCATAACCTAGGTGTAGTTAATGTGCTAAATTTACCATTTCCCTCCGAAAACACCTAGACGGAATTATTTTATTACCCCAAAACAGCATTTTATTTGAATATATTATGTAATTCCTAATATTACTAAAATATTTAATTTCTTCATTAAAGATATTACTTTGACTACAAGGCCAACTTTGCAAAANTCCACACACTGGCACAACTTAGACCAAAGAAAATTTGCTGCAATCTTCTTTAGTGTTTTTCATAACCTAGGTGTAATTAATGTGCTAAATTTACCATTTCCCTCCGAAAACACCTAGACGGAATTATTTTACTACCCCAAAACAGCATTTTATTTGAATATATTATATAATTCCTAATATTACTAAAATATTTAATTTCTTCATTAAAGATATTACTTTGACTACAAGGCCAACTTTGCAAAACATACTGACTTTATATTTGCAAGACTTCATCCTTTTTAGTCTCTTCCTGAAACTGTTTCATCCTAGTATTACTCCTAGACACTTCTGTTCTTAAACTTTGTACAACCTCATAAACAGAATCATCATATTCTATCATGTCACACTCAACACATGCTCTCAACAAAAAATCAGCCACCAATATCTTGGTTAAGGACTGAGCCGATACCGGTACCGATATATCGAAACCGGCCGATATCGTAATTATCGGAATTGTGCGCAATTCAATTTTAAATTGTCGATATTTTTCCCTAAGAATCTAAGATGATGCTGTTTTCAACTTGCCATAATTGGAGTGCTTTGCTCACTATTTGGTTTTATTAAAATAATCATTATTTTTAAATTGGCTTTTACTAAAGTACCCAACTGGCTGTGTTTATTTTCAAAGCAAAATTAGGCACGTTTTGCATGATTGTTTACGAAACATGTATACAACAAAACAATAGTAGCCACCATTTGCGTTTACTGAATTTTATCTATGGAGGCAAGCTTGCAGCGTGAGCAAAACTTAACATTTAATCAGCCTAACACATATATAATATTAACAATAATTGATATTTATGATTACCTCCAAAAATAGTGCGTCTTAATTGTTTCACGACAAACAGCGAACACTGCGACACATAAAAAAAAACTTATGTAATCTTGTAATGTTGGTTATATGCTGCAAATTACTGCCGCCCAGCGGTGCCATTCCGACAGTTTGCCTATTTTTTGTTTGTTTTGTTGGTTTGTTTGCTGTTGCTGTAGTAACACGACGGTGTTAGGTTAGGGTGCGAACGTGGTGAAATTATTTACGTGTGCCAGCAATAAACAAATGATATGGCTGGAAGAAAAAGTGATTTGTGGAATTTCTTTGTATCGTAAGCAACACGCAAGAATGCAAAACTGTTTACAATATTTGCAAAAGTTTGGTTTTGAGAGGCGGTACATCATCAAGGTCCTATAGTACCACAAACTTAAAACGGCACATTGAATGTACGCACCATTTGAAGTGTTATGTTTTTTTAAGAGTTTCATTGCTTAATGACATGCTTCTGGAGGATATTTTTGTCTTATAAATATGCTTAATCTTAATATGTGGTTCCTAAATTTATATTTATCGTAATAGTTAGGCCTATCACTGAAACAATAAAAACGAAGACAATTAGAATTTTATTTAGGTAAATGTTTAAAAATTAAGTTTTTANGACAATTAGAATTTTATTTAGGTAAATGTTTAAAAATTAAGATTTTATTTTTTGAAACTTTCAATAATGTTATTTTTCCTTGTCATGGCAGTATCAGTAAGTTTGTATCGGCAATATCGGAAAAGGCTCAAAAACCATTTCGGCTCACCTCTATCTTGGTTCCAGACACATACACAATATTTAAAATGCTACAGGCTCGCCAGTTTGTAACAAACNTCGGCTCACCTCTATCTTGGTTCCAGACACATACACAATATTTAAAATGCTACAGGCTCGCCAGTTTGTAACAAACCTGTCCCTAAAGAAAATTGTGAGGCGTTAGCCTGCACTACAACTGGTAATGTATTATCAAACAATTTTAACAAAGGTGCCTCACTAATTTTCTTTTTAAGTATTTGAAATGCTGCAATTTGCTCAGGACCACACTTACAATCTAAATTTTTTTTTTGGTAAGATCTCTCAAGGGCTTAGTCAACTCAGATACATTAAGAATAAATTTTGCTAGGTAATTTACCATTCCTAACGCACTAATAACTAGAGACCTGAAGAAATTGCGGATTCATTTTGGGACAAGCTAGAATTCAAAACACGTGTGTTTATATGACTAGCCATTGGTCCACGCAGTGTATGACACCTCCTGGAGAACGCTGGCCCAATCATCGCCTTCCACTGTGACAGCAGACAACCAATGCATAGTTGATATCGGCATATTTGTACATAAGACTGTAGAGTCTAGCCTGCAGGTCATTGAACTCACAAATTTTTCAAGTCTCTACTAATGACTCCTTTTTATTCATGGGATTTTTTAACTGCAAAATACTTCTCACCTGTGCAGGATCGGACCTAACCCCATCTGCATCAAACCTTCTACGTAGATACTCCACTTGAGTTACTTTATATTGTAATTTTTTAGGATTAAATTTAACCCTATTCTGTTCGACACTTTTTGACACCAAATTTAAAATATCATGTTTTTCGTTACTAGATGCAGCTATCATATCATCAAAATAAATGCCAACTCCCTTAATTTCTCCAATTTTGTATTGTACCTCTGGAAAACCTCTGGTGTATTTGGTATACCAATTGGCAACCTTTCAAACCTGTGTTTTCCAAATCTTCAACAACCACAACATGATGTACCCAGTCTGCAACTTCATCAACCTTGTTGTTATACCTATACTTTCTATCCTATCAAAGGTTTCTTTAATCTTTGATTTTACAGTTTCAGGTACTCTCCTATTATGATTCACCACTGCAGTTGCATTTTCTTTCAAGTCTATTTTATATTTTCCAGGGTATGTCCCTATTCCTTCAAAATATGTTTTATTTTCCATTAAAAATACCTTTTTTGAACTACTACAACCGATGGATTCAATAACCCTATCATTGATAGTTATACTGTGACTGGAATTCTCATTATCTACCCTCCTTATTAGATTTGATTTTGTACAAGCATTTGACCCCAAAATTGGCATTGCATTAATATCCACAATTATAAATTTAATTTGATACACCTTGCCCTTAATAATACAGTCACTAAATAGCATATCCCATAGCTTTTGTTCTCTCTTTATTATAACTAACAACATTATAACAGCACATTTGTCCTACTTTTGAGAAGTCGTCAGCTGTAAAATATTACGTTCAGCTGCTGTATATCAAGTTAACACTGAATAACACGTTTATTAATGCTCACAGTTTCGGACCACTGCTTTTCTCTCCCTTCATTTTCATATATTGCACCTATATAACAATCCTTAAATATGCCATCTGCTTTCACATTATCATTTTCTCTGTCGACACTTGTTTTACAGCAAACTGTTGTCTGTTAGTTCCTTTTACACTTATTACAAATTTCCCTATTCGCAGAACATTTCCCCCAAACATGCATCCTATTGCATTTTTTACACTTAAATTTTATACCACTGTAGGTACTCGATGAATAATTTGTGTTTCCTTCTTCTTGTCTTCGACTCCTGCTGAAGCTGCTTCTCTAGTCATCACTGCTGATGATATAGACTCTGTGTTCGAAATATTCTGACGTAACTTACACAGCTCGGTAAGCTTCACATCCCAGCAGTTTTATCTAAATTAATATTATTTTCACACAGTAAAGGCTGTTGCACTATTGTATCCTTGATTGCAGTGATGATTCTCTCTAACCAATTTTCTTATTCACCAAATTCACAGGTTTTTGCAGATTTCTTTAAACAGTTTTAAAAATGGTCAAAATATCCACCTTTTAAGCTACCATAAAAAAATTTGTCTTTTAACAACAATAACATTTATTCTTGGTGTAATATATTCTTCAAATGCTTGCACCACTGTTTTTAACGTTAAATTATAAATGCTTGTGTTAAAACNATTCTTGGTGTAATATATTCTTCAAATGCTTGCACCACTGTTTTTAACGTTAAATTATAAATGCTTGTGTTAAAACTATTATAAATATCCTAGGCTTCATCCCCTACACAATTCAAGAACATTGCCACTTTCGTACCTTCCAATGGCGTATCATTTCCAGATACTACAAAAAATCTGGAATTTTTGTTCAACAATTTTAAAGTGGTTTAGTGCATATTCATTTAACACCAATTAGGTTCTTTCCAGTTGTCCATGCTTAACACTGTAATCCTTGCCCCTTATCACTTTCATGCCTCAATTACAAATACTAGCATTGTTCAAACGTGAACACCATGTTTTGTTGTCTTTTTGTTCAACATCGTGTTGCATCAACCACTCGTGTAATAATAATCACCACGGTGGTACTCTTCGATGGTCAATCTGACTACGCTCTACAATGACCTCGACAACATGACTTAGCCATGTCACATTACTTATTATGAATGTTTTTAAAGATTCTCGTTTTTCCGGTTTAAATTAAACTTGCCACATAACTAATGTATACCTATCAGTGTGTTCAACATGGAGTTTAACATGGTTTTTGTTTTGATTGATCTACACGTTAAATCCGCATGCATTAAATGTCTGCACTTCTGGAATTTTTTTGTCAGTCCCTTGAAAAACAATGGCTATAGATTCCACTGTATTAGGGTTTTTATATTATTGTTCGTTGGCCATTGTTCTGGGGAAAAAAGAGAAAAATCTGAGGAGGATATTGTGTTGGTATTGTAACTAATGAAGTGTGCTATTTGTCACGTATGTTGTGTGTGGAGTTGGTAGCGATAATGCCAGGTGCTCTAGCGGAAACATGCAAGCCGTTGTGTTTGCGTTTGCGCAGCTGCAGGACCAGGGTATGGTGATTCCGCCGACGGTCGACCCCAAGAGCGTGCTGCCTATGCTTGACTTCTTCATCAGCCACGACGACTACCGGAACATCGTGGAGCGACTCATGTTCTGTGAACTCTGGGAGATTGTCTGCGACGAGTCCAAGGAGAAGTAAGCATCCACTTCCCCTCCTCATTTGCTCTTCAATTGCTTTCCTCCGAACTTGGCGAACCACGTCGTAGCTGATTGTATGTCAGCTCATAGTTCAAGGGTCCTTGGTTTGAGTCCCGTGTAAGGTATGGCTTGTGTGATCCATTTCCACAAGTTAATGTTGCTGAAGTTAGACCTTTCATTTGGCCAACAAAAATACATAGAAGTATGTACCTTACGAGCAATTAGGTTTTTGGAAGATGACACAAAAGAAAAAGAAAAAAGAAAAATCCATCCGACTTAACACACTGCCATATTTCTGATAAAATAGTTCGTCATTTTTGTTATTTAAAACTCTTGTTAATTTATACCTTTCATTACAGTGCAAGACATTACCATTACACTGAAGGATGGTATAGAAATAAAAACAAAATGTCTCGAGATGCGAGTTTGTATGACAGTAATATATTAAGTTGCCCGTTTTTAAGATATTTTTCAAAATTGTGAATGTTGGCAAGAGTTAACAATAAGCTGCCAGCTGTGATTGGTTTTGTGATCTCGTTATAATGTATAAGAATTGTTTTATTAATAGTAAAACTGCTACACAAACAACATATAACATTGTATCTAAAGATTTATAACTATATACAATTGAGTTACCAAAGGTAGAAATATCACCAGATGATGATAAAGATTGTAACATTGCAGTCCTCAAAAACCGATGACTGAAACTCACAGTTTAGTTCACTGACTCAGCAGAAACACGATACATAAATAATGGCACCATAAAAAAAAAACAAAAAGAACACTAGAATATTTTCATTTGAGATTTATTCAAATTTCGCAGTTCACAGACTTAGCACAGCAGTGAAACAAAATGTTTGGGAGCCGGGCGGATTAGAGAACGGTGTCGCATAGTTCATCACTGATTCACGATACTAAACCTTGCATTGTGAGAAACGTAGGAAGGCAGTAGGTAACTCTCTCTCCTCGCAAACTGTTTGGGATCCAACGAGCCGGGCGGATTAGAGAACGGCGTCGCATAGTTCATCACTGATTCACGATACTAAACCTTGCATTGTGAGAAACGTAGGAAGGCAGTAGGTAACTCTCTCTCCTCGCAAACTGTTTGGGATCCAACGAGCCGGGCGGATTAGAGAACGGCGTCGCATAGTTCATCACTGATTCACGATACTAAACCTTGCATTGTGAGAAACGTAGGAAGGCAGTAGGTAACTCTCTCTCCTCGCAAACTGTTTGGGATCCAACGAGCCGGGCGGATTAGAGAACGGCGTCGCATAGTTCATCACTGATTCACGATACTAAACCTTGCATTGTGAGAAACGTAGGAAGGCAGTAGGTAACTTTCTCTCCTCACAAACTCCCTTACTAGTGGAAAAAATTTTGAGGAAATGTTTAGCCTAAAAATGAGGTTAAAAGAAAGACGGTCGCTGGTGCCAGCCAGCCTGGGCTACGCTGATCACGCCCTAAACTTTCTCTGTGAAGGTTGGTCATTCTTTGTTAGGTGGCAGCAGGCATTCGTGGCTGGTGACCCTACTGTGCTCCACCCCCACCCCTCGCATCATTGCACCATAAACATACCCAAATAAGGGCATCATACAGTGCTACTCTTATTCCTATCTAAAAAGGCATCGTGCTGTACAGAGAGTCCCTTTGGACACTGATGCGAATCCAGTCGCAACCACTTTTCCATGCATGCCAAACTGCGTCGAAAAAACAACTGTATTTCCAGAACCTTCTCGATAAGAAAGAACATCTACCAACTTCCTAATGGCCCTTTTCACTAATCCCTGATGCAACTTGAACTACAACTTTGACAGATACTTACTTACATTAGCACTGCCAAAACGTCTGAAATACTGGAAAACAATTACAGTCCCTCACAAAACAAAAACAAAACTCATCTAAATGTTACTATCAAATCAATCTTACTCCATCACTACAAGATATTATGTAGTTCTATATGGTTATAGTTCTCTTATCGAGTCGTGGGTTAGTTATGGTTGAATTCTTCAAATAATTCTGTTTGTATATTTGAAAACCTGTGCAACATCTTGGGGTTTGTCTCTCGCCAGGCACGAACCATCTTTAAAGATACATCCATGGTTAAAAACTAGAATTTATTTCAACACTTTAAATAGCAACTGAAACTAGAGCTCTGCCAATTCATCAATGTGCTGCTAATGTGTGAAGTTTGTTTTTTTTTTGCTTATACAGATGCGGCAGGAATAACTGTAGAATTGTTAATGTAAATAACAAAGCAACGCCAAGGCTGTTCATAAAATTATTTCACAATTTGAATGATCAGTGCTGACTGTGTACTGCAGACACATCACTTCGTGGCGTACATTTATAGACTTGAGTGGCAGAAATAACTCGCACATTTGATGCCGCTGTTTCTCAGGCATTAGTTGTGACGCACGTGGCGGGGTGGTGGCCTTGCGTAGCACTGCCTACCATGTCAATCAGTTGCTGTCATGGTGCGGAGTGGCAAACAGCGTGGGTTCGTGGTTGACACTTACTTCACAAATGCTGACTCTGTTACTACGACACACTGCCTATTCCGTAGACACTTTTGACTAGGTCAAAATGCTTAAGTTCCTGACTTTAAAAACGAAGCCACCTGGCAGGTCTCGTAACCTTCAAACACCAGAGAACATCCATGCAGTGAGACAAGCCGATACGCAATCTCAACGTTCAGCTCGTTGGCATGCTGTTGCTATGAGAGTATCTGAGCGCACCGTAAGGAGAATTTTAGACGCAGAGATGAAGTTCCATCCTCACAAAATGGTAGGTACGCAAGAACTCGGTAAACATGATTGTGCCAACCGCAGGGCATTTTGTGAGTCTATCCTGNTCACAAAATGGTAGGTACGCAAGAACTCGGTAAACATGATTGTGCCAACCGCAGGGCATTTTGTGAGTCTATCCTGGAAGCAGTTCCAGCTGACGCCAGTGTACTGTCAAGTGACGAAGCTGACTTTCACCTGTCCGGCTACGTTAATAAACAAAACTTTCGGTACTGGGCTGAAACCAATACTCGTTAGCTCCACCAGCAACCCGTCCATAGCGAATGCGTTACTGTCTGGTGCGCTGTCGCTGAGTTTTGAATTATAGGCCCATAATTTTTGTGAATAGGACGACAGAACTGTGACAGTAACGTCTGATCGTTACATACAGATATTACACAACTTCCTACAGCCAAAACTTAGNTCACAAAATGGTAGGTACGCAAGAACTCGGTAAACATGATTGTGCCAACCGCAGGGCATTTTGTGAGTCTATCCTCCAGCTGACGCCAGTGTACTGTCAAGTGACGAAGCTGACTTTCACCTGTCCGGCTACGTTAATAAACAAAACTTTCGGTACTGGGCTGAAACCAATACTCGTTAGCTCCACCAGCAACCCCGTCCATAGCGAATGCGTTACTGTCTGGTGCGCTGTCGCTGAGTTTCGAATTATAGGCCCATAATTTTTGTGAAGAGGACGACAGAACTGTGACAGTAACGTCTGATCGTTACATACAGATATTACACAACTTCCTACAGCCAAAACTTAGNAGGACGACAGAACTGTGACAGTAACGTCTGATCGTTACATACAGATATTACACAACTTCCTACAGCCAAAACTTAGCGAAGTAGGGAATCCCGTTGTGTAGTTCCAACAGGATGATGCCACTGCTTACACAGCAAGGGCATCGATAAACCTCCTAAGGGAAATTTATCCAAGCATCTGATCTCCTTACGAGGTGACACTCCCCCGATCTCGCACCATGTGATTTATTTCTCTGGGGATACCTGAAGGCGCAAGTCTACTAGCGTAAGCCGCAAACACTGGATGACCTGAAAGCTGCCATCCATCAAGAAATCGCTGCAATTTCACCGGACATGACCAGGAGAGTAATGCGGAACTTCAGGGGGAGACTTCAGAAATGTAATGAAAAGGATGGTCAGCATTTGGAGGACATCATTTTCAAAATCACGTGATGGTGTCTGTGAAGTAAATGGTCAGCACAGCTTGTTCAAACTGTGAAATAACTTTTTGAATAGCTTCTAGAGTTGCTTTGTTGTTTACATTACAAAAGCACAATTTTTTTTTTGCTGCATCCTGTATTAAGGTTACTGTTATACTTGAACAATGATATTGGTGAAGTGCAGCCAATTAAAATAAATGTTTAACTTATTTATGTATACAGTGTCCAGAAAGTAAATACAGTAATGCAACAAACCACGAGAGTTCAAGTGAAGAGAAAAAATACGTCTGTATATTCATAAAAATACTTATTTGTGAACACAGAAAACAGTAAGCATGCACAAGTTTGTTTACATGTTTTGTTGCTGTTGACAGTCTAGTGATAGGCGTGAAACAAAAACGGTGCATTACTTTTATATATTCATTGGCTCTGCAATCAACAGGATTAGTGGTACTTGCGAAATATGTACTCTTTAACCTAATTATTATAAAAAACAAAATGTATGCGGATTGAAGTTTTGCGCTTGTATGCTTTGCTACACATTTGGTTTGGTATGAAAAAAATTGTTTATGAACAGGAAGATAAAAAATTAATGGCCATCACAGAATTAATTTTTAACATGGAAATGTTACTAATTAATTCGTAAATACAGTAGAACCTTGTTATAGTGAATCTGAAGGAAACACTGTGTTCACTATATAGGATGTACACTTGCCTTGAAATAATATATAAAACAGATGTACCAAATTTACACACGTAGAGTACTTTATAATCTTAATAACATGTGGGAAAGCATTTTATAACTGAAATACATACTCAAAAAATGTGAATATAAACATATGTCAATACTGATGCATGACAAGCAATGCATACAGACTTGATCTTCATCCAGTTCCTTTGTGGGTGGATGCAATATGTCGCATAATAATACCATATTGTGATAAACTTAAGTTATTCAATTGGGTTAAAAAAGAAAGGCAAAGCTACAAGAATCCGCATTATGTAATCGTTTCAAGGTTGGTCAACTCCCACCTACCCTCTCGCCATCATCTGTTGTTGATGGGTGCGGCTGTGAAAACAGTCTAGCTTCTTCCTTCCCCCTGAGACTCTGGCTCTTGTCAACGTCAAGCTGGTCGATTATCTCACAGAAGGGTGAATCTTGGGAAATAAATTTAAAAGGGGCCGAGGTGGCTGAGTGGTTAGACTGCTTTTCTCACACCAAGGCGAACTGGGTTCAATCCCCGGCCGGGTCACTTCCGGATTTTCGCATGTGGGAATCCTGCTGGGTGATGCTGTTGGTCGGCTGGTTTTGTTGGGGATCTCTCGATTCCCCCACCCTTGCATTCCGGCACTGCTCCATTCTCACTCACCTCATTTCACCCTCATTTGCTCTTAAAACCTCTTTGTTAAGAGTCGTCCAAATCTGTCTCAACTCGAAAACTATGAACTTTGTTTGGAGAACAGGAGAAGTTGAGCATATATCTTTTTCGCTGATGGATGCTATCATTTATTAGACGGTGTGTATGTACTGAAGTATAACTCGGAAGTACCTGCAACATTTGTGCTTGTCAAATAGTCTTAAAATTATCTGTGGTTTGTACATCGAAGCACAGATTCCGTCAACATTGGTAAATTTGGCAGAAGCCGATTCTAATTGGTACAGTTCTAAACTAAAACTTACTGCCCTGTGTTGGCATTCATATTGAAATTGGGCCTCAACGAAGCATTAATGAGTTTCTCACAAAACAGAGTTTACGGCCACAGGGCAGTGATGGCGTCACTAAGCGAGAGCAGCAGTTTGTATTATGACGCCACGCTGTTTTCTGGTCCATATTTTTCTTCAAATCCTCTCTCTTTATGCAAGACCCACGCTCCTTACTATTCAAATTTGTTTCCGAAAAAAAATGTGTGGGTGGTACATGGGTAAATCAGTGTTTTTGTTCATGTACATGAAAAAATGATAATTACATGTTGAAGATGCAGGATGACATGTTGCTGTGCTCTCTTCCAGACAGTCGTTCTGCTTTATCGCCGTGAACAACTACAAGAACGCCGGGGTACCTGACTTCCAGCTGATGGACATTTACTGCTACAGTAAGTGCACAGTCGTCAAGTGTTTGCTGTTGGTGGGACGGGTCTACATTTTCTCTATTCCAGTTCTCGAACGTTGGCTCTCAGTGTCCGGTTCTGGTTCGTAATGTTTAAAATAAAATTATCTTTAGTTATAATAGAAACATTTAACAGTCACTTCATTTTCTAATAATGCTGTTAAACATAATACCCTCTAGAGGTGTGATGATACCATGTTTTCGATACTCAATGCAGTTCTCAGCTTTATACCCTTGATACTTTCGATATTCGATACTCTGAGTAAAAAAAACTCAATAACGCATTCAAATTTTTGTAAACTACATTTATATTGTTCTCAGCCAAATTTCTAATAAAGTTTAAAATCAAAGAAAAATTATACAAAGTAATATAACAGATAATGGAAACAAATTTGAAATTCATAAAAACTTATCTATGGTAAGACTACCAGTGTTAAAAAATTATAAATATTTATGATACACTAAAAAAAACATGTCAGGCATGTCAATTTTCGTACTAAGAAAGCTTACAAATTTTTATTTAAAAAAACAAGCATTAAATGTTTTTCTGGGTTAAGTCAGATATGGGGAAATGTGGGAATTGTTTATTGCCAGATGGAAAACATAAGTGGCAATTCTTCTGCTACTGGAAGTAAGATAAATGTATTATTCTGTTTTTGTCTTGCGTTGGTCGTTTTCACAGATTGTACACAAGTAAAACACATAAAATAAATATTAATTACTAGTTGTAAACACAAATTACACGTAAAAAATCGAAATATGTACTTGCATTCAGAATCCAAACTGAACCTATTGCACTTAGACCGTTATTCGTAAATCATAATGCGTCTCCAACACTCTTATTCCGATCAGCACGTGCTGTTCATAAAACTGTATTTACGGTAGCTTGCATTGCCTATTCTTAATCTAAAGATATACAGAAGTGGTTTTGTTTTGCCAAGTGTTATCTGACTCTAAGCAACTACCTAATTATCAGTTCATTTGTAATTAACGAAACATGTGACGTTATACTTCATTTCAAGTTCACTAAATTGTCACCTCGTCGTTCACCCTTAGTGGGAATGGCAGTTGGAGAGCGAGGCAGAGGTACTTCCCCCCTGGGCGATGGTGAAGCAGTGGTTGTCGCTTGCACTGGGTTTTTCCTGGTGCCTTCGCTGTTGGCTTTGGCCACTTCTATAATCGCACATTGTGCCTTGGGTGGTGCGCATGCGAGCGATGGGCGAGTGGGTACCCTGAGTACTCTAGTAACATTGCATTGACTGGCCGGACGAAGGCAGGCGTCTTCTTCAGCGGAGATACTGCACGTGGCACGTGCCAGATGAGGTTCAAGGTGGAGCTTGACGAACTGGATGTAGACTTTCTGTGACATGGTGCAGTCTCCTCTTTCTTCCAGGTGTATACCTGGTTGACACCTGAACCGCTACTCTTCAGAACCTCAGCCTGAGCCAGCCCTTGCTTGGCAGTTTTGCACCGCCCAGCCCTATGGCGAGTCATAAAGAGGGGGGGGGGGTGGCAGACCAAAGAGGTTGATAGTGGGTGGCCAGTAAGGGGTAGACACAGCCTGATGGAGAGTAGGGTATTGGATGTGAGGTGAGGTGGGATGCCTGACTACTGGTCTTTAGTCTAGTGGCTTGCAAGACATCGCTGGCGGACCCAGGCACTTACTGTAAGATAGCCCAAGTGACAACTGCTGGGGTGAGGCCCAGGAAGGCTAGCTTCCCAAGCTGCACTTCGAGACAGTTCCCAAAAGTTGAGTGAGATAGAAGATGTGGCTTATCCCTGGAGTGGTGACGAAACAGGAAATAGCGGGAGCAAGGTGTAGAAAGAACAGAGTGCTGGAAGAGACAACTCGACCAAGTCAGATTTATGCCTGCTTTATTGATTGCTCAATCACACACACCGGTACCCTGACAATGTATCCTTGTATTGTGGCCAGTGGTTTGTGAGAAACTTCAGTTTAACGTCTTTCATGAGACGGCATTGTTTTGCACCTCTTCTTACGAGACTGTATCATTTTGAATTACATATTGTTTTAATTGACCAGTGGAAAATTTGCTGGTATGGAAATTACTCTCAAATTATTATAACCTGTCAAGTTTTAACCGCACCGAAAGAAAACGCGATAATTATGTAGTTCATACAGATTCTGATATTAAACACTTTCTGGAAGTAAAAATTTTTGGATACAAAAAATATGTTTCTGTACACTGCAAAACAAGTTGAAATGATGGTTTTCTATGCCACGTACATTTCAAACATTCTAATAAACGTTTTGAAATACGTTATTTACAATACACACGGACTTACTGTTCGTGATTCCTATTTGCAACTCCTCAATACATGTTGTTCTGTTGCAATCCTTATACACGTTTCTCTGCCACCAATAGGAAATAATTCAGTAAATACGACGCTGCACCGGTTTTAAGAAACTGGTAAACTGCAGAACAAATGTAAACAGTGTCGCTTTGTGACATACCAAGTCACACATGTATCAATAATATTACATTTCACGCATCGAAAAAATTTATTGATGTGCATGTAGCGATACTTGATACTTTCGATACGTGCTAGTATCAAGGGGTATCGAAGTATTGAATGTTTCATCTCTTCGTAATACTATAGGCAGATACTGTCATCAGCATTTATTGACAAGGTAATGAAAACATTCTTGCTGTATGTGATGTAGGTTGGGAAGAAGTGATGACTGATATAGAAATATGTGTGTCATGTTCCAGAAAAGCGGTGGGGTGGGAATGGAGACATTGATCTGACGTGTGACGGCTGGGGTGTTCGACACATCACCTATTCTACGGGGTTTTTAAGCGGGTTCAGCCAGAGAACCCTGGTTGGCCTTACGAGCTGGTTACTGCAGGTTCACCCTAGCTCTTAAGGAGCTCGTGTACAGAGTCGGCCTGGTCGGGCGGTAGCAAGCTACGTAGGCATCTGAGGAGGGGCGGGGTCAGCAGTTGATGCTGGCTTACCACCTGCAGGCCGGTGCTGAGGCTGTCCATTGGGTGGCTGCTGTAGGCAACTCTCAAGGCCCCGTCCAGGGGCGGCTGGTGGGCAGCTGGACCTGGTTGGTCCTGGGGCTGCTGGGCTCCGGGTGATGGCGGCGGGCGACGGCGATCTGTGAATGGTGCTGGCAAGGCCGGGGCCCATGGGCAGTCCGAGCCAAAGGCGGACGACGACTGGATGAGGTATCCCACCAGTCTTCCGTCGTAGCTCAAATAAATGGCATGGGGAGACTGAGGAGTGAGGCCGGTGCAGTCGGTGGGTGGCTTGTGTGTGTTCTCGAGTAGAGGAAAGGTTGAAAGCCGTCTGGTATGGGCTACTTGGCAATTGGTTGGCTGTAGTAGCCGTAGCTGCATTCTTATCTGCCCAGTTAGTCCCTCCTTGTTGAGTGGATGGCGTGGGTTAGGTTCTACAGGTCGTTGCAGCAAGCAAGGGGCTGGTGACAGAATTTGCTAACTGGAGTACCCAGATGCAATAACATCACGCCGCGTCGGTTCTAGTGCTCCAACTGGCGAATCTCACCTGGTGGATGGAGTGGGTTAGCTGACTGTTGGTCCAGTTGCTTCCTCGTGGAGTTTACCCAGTAGAGGGCTCTACCTTACGTTTGCGCCAAGTGCCTTTGCGCACTGGGCCCACAGTATGGGTGGCTAGCGAATCGTTTGGTGTTTTGTGATGAACATACTGCCAAGTTAAGGGAGCCTGCAGCTTTACTCTGTTTTCAGAAACTGTTTGGCAATACGCGATCATCTGTCTCTCCCTTGGGAGACGGCGTTTACAAAGTAGTTTAGAGGTACAAATCACCGTTGGAATCAGAACGCAGTGCTGATACTTAACGTATTTATTCTTAGTAGAATAAACATGGTGACCCGTACTAACTCCTAGACTAACGTGATTACAAAGTAACCGGCAGAAGTTATGTTAATAACAGGTGAAGGGGGACTGTTAGGCAAAGAGCAAGTCTAGAGCAACTAATACAGCAGTCATGAGAACGACGCTAACCCTACTGTTGTCTAGTGTGGTCCTGAAGGGATGGGGAAAGCACTTCCAAGTGGAGCGGATGTAGCAAGGATTGAAGCTATCTTTGCTGGTAGAAGATCTGGTTGAGGCAGAGAGCCCTAGCACGGCAGTGGTAAGGCGAGCTGCTGGGTTGCCAAGGCAGAGGAAGCCAACTCAATGTCAACTGGCGTTCTGGGGGCTTGCTCGGCCCTAGATACTGAGTGTAGCCTTCCTTCGGCTTCCTTTGGATGTTCGGTCATCTTCGGTCAGCCAGCGCCTCCCTGTATGGGCGGCGGTATCCCTTGCTGCGCTCTCTCGATGAAAGTGGAGTAGTTCTGTGATTGCGGGTGGTATCTGACGTTCGCTTAGGGGCAGGCCGGCTTTGTTCGTCTGGCTCGGCAGGGACACATGATTGACGCACGTATTTAGTGTCACTGGCGCCGGCGTGTAACAGTAGTCTTCTGGTTGCAGCTGTCTAGGGTTCGTTTTCGTGTATGGGTGCCGTCGCTTCCCACGGGCTGAGTTGAAGTCTGAGACTCGTAAAATATATATAGCCAGCTACGCATCATGCATCAGACCTTAACTGGGGAAACCTGGTTGACAAAAAGTAGCTGCGGGGGGAAACTGCCACAACCACAAATTGATATGAGGCAGTGGGCGGAGGGGCTTGCCTTCTGGGTGGTCAAGAACCCCTCACGGGGCCTGAACTACCCCCGCTCTGAGCTTCGGCAATGATGAAAAGCGGTGGCGTCAGACCTTTGCCAGCACAGGTGCATTGTGTGTTCTCATCAGCTCATAACTTGAGCAGCGGTGAATAGAAATGGAGGTGTCGAAGCAACTTTTTCGAGGTTGTCAGTTTGGACTTTAGGGTGATATTGTCTGCAGCCAGTTCAAGTCTCCAAATACAAGCCTGTAGGGATCATGCTGTGAATGAACGCACTACCACCCATTGGTTCCAGAAGTTAAGTTTGGGAGATCTGTCACTTTGAACCACGAAGTGGGTGGCCACCTGTCCTGGATGATGTCGAGGCCCCAGATGTGGTTGCAGCAGAGGACATCATCCAAACATGTATCGAGCATGCCGAACATTTCAGGTGTCTGAAGAAGCCGACTTCACCTGCACTGCATAGAGAAGGCATTCAAGGTGAGCAGGTGGGTTCCCCGCACACTGTCGGAAGCCAACGAGTGACTGATGAGTGACAGCCTGGTTGTAGTGTCTTTCTTGGCTTTCTAGTTGAGTGCTTACCATTCACGAAACTGGGTCCCTTAAATGACACTCCAAAGCATGCCAGACATCGGTTGTCACCACGGGACCCATGCCTCGCACGGCAAGACGATCACTATGCCCATGCCAAGTGGTGCATTACCAGCTACTACCATTGGGCCAAAGCCCATTACAGCATTACAAGCTGAAGCAGGAGCCAGCATTGGTTAATTGCAAGGATGCACTGCACCTTCATGACAATGCCAGGCCACATGTGTCGTGAGTGGCCGGGGTTACAATACAGCGACTTTGCTGGGAGACGCTGCCATCCACCATACTCCCTGGATCTTGCACCAACGGATCACCACCTCTTCCGTTCCGTGGACAACCACCGTCGTAGGGAAACCTTTGCAAGCGAGGTAGAGTTGCGGCTGACACTCCGGGACTTACAAGAACCCCAGTTTTTATCACCAGGGCATTACACAACTTGAGTTGCATTGGCAAAAGGTGTATGATGCAGATGGGGATTACTTTGAGGACTAACGGTATGTGACGTTTGATAACCTTTTTGTTTCAGACTTTCTAACACAGCAAGAACTTTTGGCTTGTCATGTTATGTGCAGTAGAATCTTGTTAAAATGACCCCTCACGGTTTCCACAAATAAGTTTGCTTAGGACAGGTTGGTCGCAATAGATATTTTGGGGGATTTTATACTGATTTTGACCCACCCCAACACTTATACATCAAAATTTGCCATTTTTTGCATGAAGTCCGTGTTCAGTCGTCTCTAGTGGGACAATAACACATATTTTTAATTAAATATAATTTTATTTAAATATGTAGGTGTCTTCTTTAAAAATTTTGTTGCACAAGAGTTCAGATAATATATGATATACTAAAATTTATTATAAATTAATGCCCTAAAATTTTTTATTGTTATTTGAGTGATCTTATTTGTATTTAAAATTTTGCTCATATTAAGGAGCATTGAGTGTATAGCTTGAGAGTGTTTCCATGCCATTTCGACAATATATCTAGATAACAAACCAAATATCTAAGATGCCATATGACCACTCTTATCATGCATGTGCAAGGTTACTTGTTATATGTCTATACTTTATTATAACATTATATCTATGGTGTATGGTTAGCATGTTTGTTGTTTTTGCAGTTAGAATCAAGAATTTTTTTGTTCTTTCAAAATAGGAAAATTCACATTCTCATAAAAGAGCAAAATTCTCTGACATCCATTACGTCACAGACATTCCCAAGTAAGGATATCGTGCTGCACCAAGCATACGTTGACACACTGGTGCGAACCCTGTTGCAACCATTTCCCACGTGAGCCAAACTGCATCATAAATAATTGCCAACTCCATTTACAGAACATGTAACATATACATCCCTTATGACATATACATCCCTTATAACATATACATCCCTTATAACAGATTCCCTCACTACTGAAACTATGACTTTAGAAAAAACAAACCCACATCAAATACACAAAAACCAACATTGCCAAAACATCTGAAATGCTAGCCAATTACTTTCCCTTGCATACAACGAAAATAAAATTAAGTATTACCTTAACGTAAATATCATATGTACCATCAAAACACTCCTAAGACCATTTAACATGTACGTAATACCCTATCGCTTTGCTCTGCTGGACCCGCACTAGGCAGTGCAAGTAGCTCCGTGTGCGAGTGGTGTTTGTGCACGCCCGTGTTGCAGCGCTACTGGAATCACACCACCCATACGTAGCGACCCAGCTGCGGGAGGGGTACTTGGTCGCCATCGAGCTGATCCTGGACAAGAGCGACGACGATCTGCCGTACTCACAGTGCCTGTCGCAGTCTGGCAGCGGCCGCCGCTTCTGCGAGGTCATCGGCTACGTGATCCAAACCCAGATGCAGCCAGTCTCCGCCCGCACAGTGCCGGCCGGACCCCTCGGTGAGTCCGCCTGTCCCTCCCGGGCACGGCGATGCTCGACAGCGTGCATTCGTGGGCGGCGGTCTCGGAACGGCCAAGCGCATGCTGGTAGCGTCGTAACTGTTGGCAGGTGAATTTACGGTGAAGTAGCGTGCAGCCGACAAGTAAAGAGGTAGCTGTGCGCGCAACCTGCCGCATTTCGATGCTGTGCTAAAAACGTTAGTCTCTGTATTATCAGTTGAACGTTTGCAGATGCACACAGAATATTTTTGTAACAGCTTGTACAGAGCTGGGCTGTCACTGATATTGGCTGCCGCCGGCCAGGCCGGGCCGGTGGTCCGGGTGCAGGCACTAGGGAGGCGAGCTGCCAGCACTTGTGCATACAATAAAGGCATACGTGCAGTAGAACAATTAACAAAATGCACGGAAGTGTGGGGAGGAAAGGAGTTATGTGCAATATGAACGCTATGTACTTGAGACCAAAGAAAATATTTATTATGATGATGTCGAACATAAATTAATACTAAACATGGTAATAAAATTTCACAGGTTTCTGGTAGTCAATATAGAAAATCTGAGGATGGGCAATCCCAGATAACTATTTTTGCCAGCTTTATGAACATATATTTTACTACAGTGATGCATTCCTGTTGAGTTATTTCTTCCTTTGTGAACTGGTATATTTATGTACGATACAAGATATGCTAAACTAATGAATGATTCTTGTAAAGTTTTTGTCCTAGAAGTTGGCAGAAATGATGGCTATGATTGCAGTTTCGTGGTGTTCAGTACTGACTTCCACATATGTGTAGACTCCAATTAACATGTTAAGCATTAAATTATGTACAGCAAACTCTTAAACAGAGGAAAGAATAATTTTTAATATGTAAACATATGGGTGATGTTTTGGTGTGTTGTTCAGTAATTTCTCAACAAATTAAGTCTACTTAAAACGTGGCAAGAATTTTGTCTTGGTGCTTGTGTCTATACGCAAAAGACAGAAAGTGAATGAAAGAAATTAGTATTACTGAAGGAATAACTTGGCAACTTTCGATGCCCATAAAACATTTCAACTAAATGGTAATGTGAATGTATGTACAAGTAGTAATTACATTCTTTGTAAGATACCTCAATACACACATGCATCATCGATACACTCATTCATCACTATTTTTTATTACATGGGAAACGCTTCACATCAAATAGGAATTGTCTGTAGTCCGTAACTACAAAGTTTTCTGTGGTCCCACCAAAACCCCTACATAAATGTTGTAATTATCAAATGGTATACATTTTTGAAAAATAATTCTTGTGTTAATTAAACAAAATTTTTAATCTCATCATCAAAAAGTGCATGCTCTAGTTGTTTGGCAATGAAGCATTTACAAGCAATTTTATATAGCTTTAAATGTTAATGGTGCTTTTATTATTTACCACTTCAAAGGAACCTACAATCGTTTTTTTCACCATGTCATAGTAAAATTGTATTACTTTGTCACGGGAAGTAATAATCTTTACAATAGATGCCCCAAATTACACACTTCTTCGGTAACAAAAGAAAAATCCATGTTCAAAATGTGAAATTGGAAAGTGATTTATTAACAATGTTGCATTGGTTACGTTGATGGCCTTGTGAGCGGAAGCCATTGATAACAGCAATGACCAACAAGAGTGACCTTGTATTCAATATATCTACTTGTATGGAAAAATATCACATTTTACGGTTGTATGGTTGTGACGAGTGTTTTTACTGTTCTTATTTACACTTAACAAGACAAGCGCCTCACCTGTAAACCTTGTTTGAGCAAGCGTGCCTTCCATTCAGATGGTTGGAATAGTGTAAAAATACCACAAGATGGTGCTAGTAGTGAGTATTGTTACAATCTACAGCTTATTAATAAAGGTACCCAAATAAAACATATGTTTACCGATATCATCATAAAAATGGTTCGTAATGTTTGGAGTTTAGCATTCGTGTTTGGGTTTTTGTCCTTTTTTTTCCTTTGTGTCTTTGTTTTGGAGTCGTGTTGGTGGTATGTTGCACAGTACGTTTGTTTTGCTCCATGGCACTCTGACTTACCCGTTGTTTGGGGTTTCTCGAAATGCAGTGTCTAATTCACACATAAATTACTTTAAATTTTATGGCTAGGAAGTTGTGAAAGTTGGCAGATCTGGTCAGCATGGTTAATGTATGTACTCGTAACGCTGCCATAGGGCGATGGTAAGCTGTGGAGATCACACCATAGCAACAGCAAGAAGGTTTGTCATGTTGTTTAATGTGAGTTTTCCCTCCTCAGTCAAGACCATGCCCAATGCAGACCAGATGCTCAAACTGGTGGTGCGCATTGGGTACCGTGACTTCAGACTGCGAGTGCGAGACGCCATGCGGCTCAGGGTGAGTGTCCGGCCACGCTCGTCCAGTCTGGTGGCTTCACTTTGTCTGGGGAAAAGTTGGGCATTTGTATTGCATAGTTTAGTGTTGGTATTA
>NQII01006354.1:56811-108658 GCA_002778355.1 Clitarchus hookeri
GTAAAGTCGGTTTTACGGGCGAAGATTTTACGTGACAACGTAGTGCTGCGCGCGCGGCAGACCGATCATAGTTGAGTGGGAGAGAGACGCAAGGCATTCGGCGGGCCCGGTGACTCATCGTAACGTTACCGAGCGTTACACTTTTTCATAAGTGACTCCCAGCCGCAACCTAATTTAAGACTAATTTAAGACGTTGTCACGTCAAAAACACAATATCTGTCACTGCAACGAATATTCATTAAACATATTTTTTTANTCGTCCAGTCTGGTGGCTTCACTTTGTCTGGGGAAAAGTTGGGCATTTGTATTGCATAGTTTAGTGTTGGTATTACCTAAATTAGTGTAATAAATGCAGAAGTGATTGAATTACAAAACTTTGCTTTACATCACAAAAAAATAAGTTTTAATGGTTTAAGACATACAGACACAAAAAATGGTTGCCTGTAAAGTCGGTTTTACGGGCGAAGATTTTACGTGACAACGTAGTGCTGCGCGCGCGGCAGACCGATCATAGTTGAGTGGGAGAGAGACGCAAGGCATTCGGCGGGCCTCTCTCTCGTTCGGTGACTCATCGTAACGTTACCGAGCGTTACACTTTTTCNTGTCATGTTGTTTAATGTGAGTTTTCCCTCCTCAGTCAAGACCATGCCCAATGCAGACCAGATGCTCAAACTGGTGGTGCGCATTGGGTACCGTGACTTCAGACTGCGAGTGCGAGACGCCATGCGGCTCAGGGTGAGTGTCCGGCCACGCTCGTCCAGTCTGGTGGCTTCACTTTGTCTGGGGAAAAGTTGGGCATTTGTATTGCATAGTTTAGTGTTGGTATTATCTAAATTAGTGTAATAAATGCAGAAGTGATTGAATTACAAAACTTTGCTTTACATCACAAAAAAATAAGTTTTAATGGTTTAAGACATACAGACACAAAAAAAAACAAAGATAACTGTTGTAAAACAAAAATTTTCCCTGTGTCACATTCAGAGCTTACTGTGATGATTAACAAAACTGTATTATGGCATACCGTATTTATTTGCTTAATACCAGCACTTGATTGACTACATTCTTCCTCAAAATAGGGGCTATGGGAATTATGTGGTGCCTGGGAAAAATTGAAAGTAGGTCATAGTTTTCTACTGCTTGTGACGCCTGTAAGTGTTGACGCATGATGGCCGAGATGCGTTGCACGTCATCTACTCTACAGGGGAGTTTCATAGTGGGTTCAGGCCGAGAACCCCGGGTGGCCTGACGGGCTGATTACTGTGGATTCTTTTGGGGAGCTAGTTTACACAGTCGGCCTGGTCGGGCGGCAGCAAGCTACGTAGGCGTCTAAGGCGGCATGGTTGGCAGTGGATGCTGGCTTACCACCTGTAGACAGGCGCTGTACCTGACCGTTGTCTTGCTGTGGTAGGCGATTCTTTGGGTTCAGTCTGGTGCGCGGCTGGAGCTTGCTGGTCTTGGGACTCCTGGCGTTCGGGTGGCGGCACTCAGTGGATGGTGTTGACGAGGCCCAGGGCCGCGGGCAGTCCAAGTCGGAGGCGGACGACGACCGGATGTGGTGTTCCGTCGGTCTTCTGGGGTGGATCGAATAGGGGGACTGGGGAGTGAGGCTGGTGCAGTTGGCAGGCGGCTTGTGCCTGATCCCGAGCGGAGGAAAGGCTGAAGGCCGACTGGGATGGGTTACTTGGCAATTGGTTGGCTGTAGGAGCCGTAGATGCCTTCTTATCTGCCCACTTAGTCCATCCTCGTTGATTGAATGGCATGGGGTTAGGTACTAAGGATTGTCACATCAAGCAAGGGGCAGGTGACAGAAATTCCCTAACTAGAGTACCCAGTTGCAATGTCACCCTACATCGGTCCTAGCGCTTCAACTCTAGAATCTCGCGCTGTGGGTGGAGTGGGTTAGCTGACTCGGGTGGTTCAGTTGCTTCCTCGTGGAGTGTACCTAGTAGGGGGCTTTACCGTACATGTGCGTAAAGTGCCTTTATATTATATACTAGGCCCACAGTATGGGTGGTCGGCGAATTGTGTGGTGGTTGCGACGTACGTACTACCCAGTTAAGGAAGCCCGTAGTCCTACTCTATTGTCGAAAATAGTTTGGCAAGACGCTGTCACGTGCTGCTTCCTTGAGGGAGGGGGGTGGTATTTATNCATTGGAATCAGTACGCGGTCCGTAGACTTGAACGTATTTATTCTTGTGATAATAAACACAGTGTCTCATGCTGACTCCTAGGCTTTCGTAGTTACCAAGCAACCGGCGGAAGTTACGTTAATAACAGGTTAAGGGGACCTGTTAAAGCAAAGCGCAAGTCTAGAGGAACTAGTAACGCTGTCGTGAAAATGACACAAATCCTACCGTTGCCTAGTGTAGTCCTGAAGGGACGGGGTAAGCACTCCCAAGTGAAGTGGGTGTATCGAGGGTTGAAGCAAGCTTTTCTGATATATGATCTGGTTGAGGCAGAGAGCCCTACCACTGCGTATTTAGTGTTACAGGCAACGGCGTGTTGTAATCGTGTTCGGGACGTAGCAGTCCAGATTCGTTCTCTGGGGTGGGTGGTTTGGCTTCCCACGGGCCGAGTTGTTCATATATTCATACAATGTATATTGACAGCTACATGTCATGCGTCAGTGTATGTTCTATAGTGTTGTCCCCATAGTGAGATAGGGTTTTAGGTGTGTGTGTTTTAAATATTGTGCTCTAAACGAATGATGTGGAAAGTAAATTTAAATATCCCAATTACTAATGTTGCTCGTCTAGCTCCACAACAAACACCAACAACACCTTCAGAGAATCAAATCTCTTTTAAGCATTTATACCCTCTCGTGTTAATTAAAATGTTTGAAAGTTAATAATAACTTTTGACTGATTAGTGTCCTGCAACATAGAGATAAGTTTTCTCACCGCTTACGTTGGGAGAAAAGTTTTTGCACGTCATAAATTGTGTAACCCGTTCATGACTAGCATTAAATTCCGTGTGTGGAATGTTCATGAAATGACCGATTTTCGGTGCCTTTATTTGCACCATCGTATGCGACACCATGCAGGCATTGTTTAATTTGTGAATAAAATTAAAACTTTTTTGTAGAGTTTAAAGAATTTCACAGCTTTATGGTCGCAGAGCAAGTGCCTCATTGCATTAGTGGTTTGCAGCTGTTTCTTCTTCCAGTTCGCCCACACACGTTTTTCGTAAACTGAAAACTGATTTTCGGCGTCCCGGTTTCCATGCTGGTCTGCAAACGATATAGTTTGCAACTTGAATCGTGCCGCTAGGAATTGTACTGCCGTTATTCTGTATGCTGAAATTGCTGTTTTGACGTGGCGCGAAACGACTCCTATAAGCCACTGTGCTTGCTGAGTTTACAAATGCCTTGTACCAAGTGACCACCCTTGGTGTGATTCAACCTCGTGCGATAGCCAGTGAGGACTGACTGCTCAGTCAACAACTCTCATTACTGATGGCTGCCAGTTTCTCCATTATGTCTTCAGGGGCGGCGAAGATTGCATCACCTGCTGGAAACTCCAATGTCAGCATTGTGCATATTTTACAAAAAAAAAAAACAATTTCAGGACTTAACAAGAATGCAGGCATTGTGTGATAGCGAGGATTATGCAAGTAAATACATTATTTCTAAAATATTGTTTTGTTCAAATACTGCTAGTATTACAGTACTACTGTACTTATCGTTAACATGTACAGTCAAATCTAGTTTCTAAGACCCTTGGAATAGCGACCCTCTCGAAATAACCCTTTTTTTAAGGAACTGTGGAAAAAATTTAACTGGAAACTTTTTTCCAATAACAATCACTTGGAAATAACGACCCTTTTCCTGGGAACCATGAAAGGTCGTAGAATCGAGAGTTTACTGTATTTCACTTAACGTGTGGGTTTCATTCCCAATCTCCTGATTGTGTGTAGAATATGTAAAAATTCTCCAGTTGACATCCAGAAATGACCTTGACTTTCATTGCAGTGTAGATCGTCTGTTGTGTTCTGCAATGAGATTAAGTACTAAAAAAAGTGTGGGTTCTGCAGCCGCTGAGCTACATCCGGCCGACGCTGCGGGCCTTCAGGGCCGTCCGCGAGCTGCATAACTCTCCGCTGTGCAGTCTCATCTTGAACCCCAAGAGAGAGCACTTCCGGTACCCGCCCATCACCGAGGAGCTCTTCTTGCAGGTGGGTCTCGCTTCAATTGCGCTGCGTGTTTGCATCGCCTGCGTGGGTCTCGAGTAGAGGTATGGGAGCGTAGGATTCGTAGTTCAGGCCAAACCCAAGTCAGCCTATTGAGAAGTTCTTTAAATTTGAGTGTATTACATACAAAGGTTGTACATTAAAATTGATATATTTGTGTTTTGAAGGTTAGTCTTGTGTGCAGATCTGCACACAGGCCATTATCAACCTGGAACATGTGTAATTTTTATAATATTCTTTGGTTGATGAGTATTATTTTCCAGCAAACTGTAAACAAACAGTTTCATCTGTCACCTGCCAAATGACCTGCTGTTTACATAGAAGCTCAAATTTTTTGAGTTTGCAAAATATTTTTAACCAAGCTTGAGCTGCAGATCTGTACTCGCTTCATTCTACACTGCTCTTATACAGAACAAGACCAGCTGTGTGTCGCCAGCCCTGCATGGATGTTGGGGGGGTGGGGCAACTCAGGCGAAACCTTCCTTCCTTCCTTCAACTGCATCAGATATTGTGTTTTGTGTATTTGACTGTTATCTGAAGTGAAACCTCGTTTTTACACTTTTCAAGGGGAAAAGGCAAAGCAAGTGTTAAAAGCAGGAAAGTGTAAATTGAGGAAAATCTTTACAACTAATCCAAATGACCTTGTCTGGTATTCATTGTTCTCTTCTTTAATAACTTCCTGTGGGCAAATGAAAAAAATTAAAGTGGTCATATAGATATTACAGAAATAGATTTACTAAGTCACATTTTCTTTCAATAATTGCAACTTATATGACTTAACCTCAAAATATATAGAAGAAAGTTTACAAAACAATTGCCACAAGTACAGTACACTCCTGTTTATTCGTGTTTCGTTCAACTGTTTTTGACTTATCCGTGCCGCTTTTTGTTTTTAGCTTTTTTCAAAGTCGACTGTAACTTCTGCAGTAAGGCTACGCTGTAATGTGTGTTGTTAACAAGGTGCGGTGCCACGTACGTGTATCGCTGTGCCGCGTGAGCTGGTGTTCATCTCTTTAAACTGTCAGTTTGTCACAGACACCTGTGTGTCATCCTTTTCCGCACGTTGAAGGGCGTATCTTATTGCACTCATCTCGGTTACCGCCCCAACACTACATCTTGCAAGTTAATCGACCGCTCAGGCATGGTTGTTGTTCACTGTTTGTAGTGTCGTGTTCGCAACGTCAGCAAAGCGTAAAATGACAGTTTTAACTATCGTGGAAAAGTTAAAAATAGTAAAAACATTTGAGCACGGCGAGACAGCTGCGAAATCAGCATTGGACTTCGGAATCGGGGTACAAACTGTGCGGGACATCAACAAAAACAAACAAAGGTTAATGGAAAGTGAATGTCATGCAGATAGTGGTGTGGGTCCATCAAATTGCAAAACACTGAAAACGTCCAACTTCGTAGACTTGGATGAAGCGCTGTATTTGTGGTTCAAACAGAAAATAGCCAAAAGCCGTACCTGTGTCTGGCCCATTGATGATNGGGGGGGGGGGGGGGGAGAATTCCACATGATGTTACAAATTGAGGAGGAGTTCGGTGCGTGGCTGAGCAGATTTTAACAAAGACATAGAATAAGAGAAATTGCTGTGCAAGGAGAAAAGCTTAGCGCTAATACAGAATCAGCTGCAGCTTTCAGTGCTGAATTTTCCGAATTTATAGACGAGCACAATTTGTCACCCCACCAAATTGACAATGCTGACGAGACTGGTCTGTATTGGAAGGCCTTTCGACCCGAAGCCTGGTTTTTAAGACTCGAGTCCCATGCACCCGGGTACAAAATGTGTAAAGAAAGGCTAACTGTGCTTTTCTACGCAAATTCCACTGGCAACCACAAATTAAAACCCCTGGTTATTGGCAAGTCGAGAAACCCGAGAGCCTTCAAAGGAAGACAACACCTGCCTGTTTCACTACATGCACCAGGAGGAGCCCGGATGAACAGTGAAATTTTCGCCGATGGGTTCCACACTAAGTTTGTTCCCAGTGTGCGCAGTTTCCTTGAAGACCNCGGATGAACAGTGAAATTTTCGCCGATGGGTTCCACACTAAGTTTGTTCCCAGTGTGCGCAGTTTCCTTGAAGACCAGGGATTTCTCGCAAAAGCCGTCCTGTTAGACAATGCACACCTTGTCACCCAGAAGCAACTAAGCTAGTCTCAAGTCATGGCAAGATTTTTCTTAAATATTTTCCCCCACATGTCACGTCGCTAATACAGCCGTTGGATCAAAGTGTGATTGCATCTTTCAAGCAGCATTGCCGAGTGAACCTACTGCGACAGTTCGTTGATGAAGCAACCAACAGATGTTCTAGTTTCCTGGAGAACATTTAATGTTCTTAATGCTATTCATGGCATTCACAAAACCTGGGATAAAGTGAAGGTCAGCACACTTTAAAATGCTGGGGAAAAAATTCTTATCCGGCCTTTTAGGAGTGATATAAAAGGTTTTGAAGAGGTAGAATTAAGCACCGCAACAAGTTTGTCAAGCATGGTGGAAAATGTTGTCGGCTTCAAAGATGGTGAATGCAACATCAGCGAGTAGCTGAGCTCCGACGATCATGAGCAAGGTTTTCAACACTTAAATGAAGACGCTATTGTAATAAAAGTGTGTGCTGAAGGGGAAGTAGCAGAAGAATCTGACGAAATTGAAGCTTCAATAACACACATCCAGGCAGCAGAATACGTCAAAAAACTGTTGGAATATGCCAGCCAACAGGGTTTGAACTATGTCGACATTCTCACGTTAAGAAAAATAAGATGGGTTATAAACAAAAACATCAATCCCAGTGCAAAACAAAAAGAAATTGAAGACTTTTTAAGAAAGGTGCAGTTTAACTTTTTTTTTCATTTTTTCATATCAAGTGTGTAAATGTTTACAAAAAACTTAACATGTGACATGATGACACGTGAAGATGAGGTGAAGTCGTGTGTATTGGCACGTCTTTCCCCTTCCCTTGCAGCCTTAGCAGAAACGTCACTCACCACACCCTCACGATGTTATTGGCTTTACAGTGGAGTCTCGGTTAACCGTGACCCTTTTAATCATCAGTTTCTGTTAACCGTCAGTAAACTGACACAAGTAAAATAATAAAATTGGATACAATGGAAACTTGTTGTATTGGGACTTTCTCAAAAACTTGAAATTATAAAACAACTGCGTAGAAAAGAAAGCGCGAGTATCGCTCCGCTGTATGGAATCGGGCGGACGACAGTCAATGATTTTAAGAAAGATGCATATAAAATCGAAAGTCATGATTCAAAAATGCAAACGACATATGGAGATGTCAAGCTAAGAAAAACGATGAAACCAGTAAAACTGGACCAACTGGATACAATAATGTATCAGTGGTTCATTCAAGCCCGCAGTCAAGGGATACCAGTTTCTGGGCCCATAATAATGGCTAAAGCTATCGAGATGAACAAGAAGCTTGATGGGGATCCTTCATTTAAGGCTAGTATAGGTTGGCTGGATAAATTAAGGGTCGACATGGCATAAGGCAGTTGGACATATCAGGTGAAAAACTAAGCGCGGATAGTACAGTCATTGTAGAATATCGGGGAAAACTAATGAAAGAAATAAAAGATAGAAATTTGGTCAGAGAGCAGGTTTACAACTGTGACGAAACTGGCCTANGGATGAACAGTGAAATTTTCGCCGATGGGTTCCACACTAAGTTTGTTCCCAGTGTGCGCAGTTTCCTTGAAGACCTGTTAGACAATGCACACCTTGTCACCCAGAAGCAACTAAGCTAGTCTCAAGTCATGGCAAGATTTTTCTTAAATATTTTCCCCCACATGTCACGTCGCTAATACAGCCGTTGAATCAAAGTGTGATTGCATCTTTCAAGCAGCATTGCCGAGTGAACCTACTGCGACAGTTCGTTGATGAAGCAACCAACAGATGTTCTAGTTTCCTGGAGAACATTTAATGTTCTTAATGCTATTCATGGCATTCACAAAACCTGGGATAAAGTGAAGGTCAGCACACTTTAAAATGCTGGGGAAAAAATTCTTATCCGGCCTTTTAGGAGTGATATAAAAGGTTTTGAAGAGGTAGAATTAAGCACCGCAACAAGTTTGTCAAGCATGGTGGAAAATGTTGTCGGCTTCAAAGATGGTGAATGCAACATCAGCGAGTAGCTGAGCTCCGACGATCATGAGCAAGGTTTTCAACACTTAAATGAAGAAGCTATTGTAACAAAAGTGCCTGCTGAAGGGGAAATAGCAGAAGAATGTGACGAACATGAAGCTTCAATACCACACATCCAGGCAGCAGAATACGTCGAGGAACTGTTGCAATATGCCAGCCAACAGGGTTTGAACTATGTCGACATTCTCACGTTAAGAAAAATAAGATGGGCTATAAACAAAAACATCAGTCCCATTGCAAAACAAAAGAAATTGAAGACTTCTTAAGAAAGGCGCAGTTTAACTTTCTTTTTTCTTTTTTTCATATCAAGTGTGTAAATGTTTACAAAAAACTTAACATGTGACACGATGACACGTGAAGATGAGGTGAAGTCGTGTTTATTGGCACGTCTTTCCCCTTCCCTTGCAGCCTTAGCAGAAACGTCATTCAGCACACCCTTGCCATGTTATTGGCATTACAGTGGAGTCTCGGTTAACCGTCACCCTTTTAATCATCAGTTTCTGTTAACCGTCAGTAAACTGACACAAGTAAAATAATAAAATTGGATACAATGGAAACTTGTTGTATTGGGACTTTCTCAAAAACTTGAAATTATAAAATGACTGCGTAGAAAAGAAAGCGCAACGAGTATCGCTCCGCTGTATGGAATCGGGGGACGACAGTCAATGATTTTAAGAAAGATGCATATAAAATCGAAAGTCATGATTCAAAAATGCAAATGACATATGGAGATGTCAAGCTAAGAAAAACGATGAAACCAGTAAAACTGGACCAACTGGATACAATAATGTATCAGTGGTTCATTCAAGCCCGCAGTCAAGGGATACCAGTTTCTGGGCCCATAATAATGGCTAAAGCTATCGAGATGAACAAGAAGCTTGATGGGGATCCTTCATTTAAGGCTAGTATAGGTTGGCTGGATAAATTTAAGGGTCGACATGGCATAAGGCAGTTGGACATATCGGGTGAAAAACTAAGCGCTGATAGTACAGTCATTGTAGAATATCGGGAAAAACTAATGAAAGAAATAAAAGATAGAAATTTGGTCAGAGAGCAGGTTTACAACTGTGACGAAACTGGCCTAAATTGGAAAGCACTTCCCGTGAAAACCTTAGCCTCCTTATCGGAAAAATCTGCACCTGGTTTTAAAATGCAAAAAGACCGCATAACTGTCATGGTGTGTGCGAATGCAAATGGTAGACATAGGTTTCCTTTACTAATCATTGGGAAATCTAAAAAGCCTCGAGCTTTCAAAAATATGAATTTAAACGTCTTACCTGCCAAATATTATGCACAAAAAAGTGCCTGGATGAGCCAGGATATATTTAATGAGTGGTTCCACAGTGTGTTTGTGCCAAATGTAAAACCACAGTTAAAATCAATCGGATTGCCTGAAGAAGCCATGTTATTAATGGATAATGCACCAACTCATCCTTCTCGTGACTTACAAAGTGATGATGGAAAAATTATGTGCCACTTTATGCCTGCTAACACTACCCCACTAATTCAGCCCATGGATCAGGGTATTATTGAAAGCATGAAGCGACGTTATCGAAAATGCTTTATTCAAAAAGTTGTTTGCGTTGGGGATGAATTAATAAGTGTAAAGCAGTTTTGGAGGTCATACACTATTAAAGACGCAATTTTTAATGTCGCTGAAGCCTGGCAAGATATACCAGAAGAAACATTAAAAAAGGGCTGGAACCAACTGTGGCCTGAGACTGTAAATGAGAATGAGGCCATAAACAAATCTGGAAATGAGGAAATTTTACTTCTGTGTCAAGGGATTCCAGGTAGAGAAAACACATCAATAGGTGAATAAGTGAATGGCTCGGAACTGACAGATTTGACGGAGGCTTTGAAATATTAAATGATGAGGAACTTGTATTAAGTGCAACACTGGAGGTAGAATGTTTATGTGAAGGAGAAGAGGATTGCCCCAAAATAATTAGCCACAGTGACGCTGAAAACATGTTTTCCAAGTGCATTGAATGGTACGAGCAACAAGAAGAGGCAGACGCTAAACAGATATTACTCCTACGTAAGATACGCAACACGGCAGCAACGACAGCCCGTGGAGTATTACAACAAAGGAACATGATAGACTTTTTAGATAGGATTATGCTACTGAACATATACATAATAGTACTGTATTCAATTTTGTTATTTTATCAACATAATGAACAGAAGTCTACAATATTTAATATCAAATNTGCAAATTACGAGTAGCAACACTACAACCCATGTATTTTATTGCTGTGCACTCGCAAACTTCTTTTTTTTGTATTTTTTTATGGTTCCTGAGATTGGCCTCGCAAATTCACTGCCTCGTTAAACACAGTACTTGTAAATTTGTGTCTCTACTGTAATTCCAAGAAGAAGGAATCAAGTCGGAGAACAAATAACAGAACGACACAACACAACGAAAATGTAACATACATATAATTCTAAGCAGGAATGTAGTCGGACGATANAGAACGACACAACACAACGAAAATGTAACATACATATAATTCTAAGCAGGAATGTAGTCGGACGATACCAGAAAAATGACACAACACAACTATAATTGGTGACCAAACATACAAAGTAGGGTATAAGAAGAACATTACTAAAACTGGACGAACACAATTGCTGGAACAGTAGTAAATATGGATGTCACGACAATGACAATACAGACGTCAAATCCCAAGCTTCAACAGGTGCGATGTTTAAGGAACTGCAATCTGTTCCTGTCTTCAGGCATGCAGTCCGAAGGACAGACACAGTCAGTGTGCTTTTTATAGTCTTGTAGAAGATTGTTCCATTGTAGCTGTAAATATAGATTAACCAAAGTCAAATACTGGTGTAACCCATATNATAGTCTTGTAGAAGATTGTTCCATTGTAGCTGTAAATATAGATTAACCAAAGTCAAATACTGGTGTAACCCATATTACAGAGAAAAAGTAGATATAATACAGGTGTGACCTTTACACAAGTGGTAATATAATATTTAAAAAGGTTGGAAATTTCACAATTTTAGTGTGGAAAGTCAGGGAAATGAAAGATTGAAATTGTGTATGTTTGTCGACAGGACTCGCTGAATTTTTGTCAGGAGAAGNTGGAAAGTCAGGGAAATGAAAGATTGAAATTGTGTATGTTTGTCGACAGGACTCGCTGAATTTTTGTCAGGAGAACGCAGTGCTGGAGATAGCCCAGGTGTGTCGTAGCAGCGGCCAGAATGTCTGCCTCATACAGGGTCCCCCAGGTGAGCTCGTGGATCCCCTACAACAGTGTCGTGTCANAGCAGCGGCCAGAATGTCTGCCTCATACAGGGTCCCCCAGGTGAGCTCGTGGATCCCCTACAACAGTGTCGTGTCATGTTAAGGACCAAGCACATATAATACAGTTGTCCGCAATCTAGAAATGAAGTGTGTTCTGTATACGATAAGGGCGTACATAGTTCCACTCCGAGTGGAACAAAAAGACAGTCTACAACGCTTGTTAAATCCCCTCCTGGTCTCGCTTTGCGGTTGTAGATGTCACGGAATGCCTAGCAGAATTTTCCAATGCGTTTGGAGCTCAATATTAAAAATTTTTTGGTTACAAGGGGAATTTTATATAGCTTTCTGGGGTACCATTTTATTTTAAAAATGTCTGCCTAAGTTTCATTAAAAAATTTAATTTTGCACCAGTGATGTAGAAACATTGACTTCATGTGGAAAACCAAACTTTTACCATGCTTTTTTTTTGTTATAGGAATTTGAAATTAATTTCTTTCCATTTTAGAAAGTCATTCCTATGAACTGTGGCACTATAAAATTGGAGTTCTGCTGTAACTTATCATTATTTTCTGTATGTAGGCAATTGTTCCACAACTCCGCATTCCAGGTACATATTCGCCACAAAAATGCCAAATTCAATTTTCTGAACTAATTTTAATATGCATGCAGCACTCGGCCGTGCCCTTTATATTAGGTTTCCTAACGCGCAAATGTCTAGCTGTGCAGTATGGCATTACAAGACCGTACAATGGGGTGGGAAGAACACACCCCAGGCAGTGGCAGTCTACATTTCCACATCTCCACCGGCCTGCCGCCTCGTAGCAAAGGCTCATCCTGTTGCGTTTCATACAGATTTTGCTCTTGTAAATATGTATACACGTACATGCAGTAAGTGCAGTGTCAAATGTAGGAANTTGCGTTTCATACAGATTTTGCTCTTGTAAATATGTATACACGTACATGCAGTAAGTGCAGTGTCAAATGTAGGAAATTGCATTCAGTATATTTTGTTGAGGCTTCTTGGTTTGCTAAATTTAAAATGTGTTTTTTACGCTATGTTTATATAACACACACACATTTTTTTTTTTTTGCGTTTCTGTTTAATTAGAACTCTGGAATAATAAGGTCCGAGATATTGAAGTGTTCACTGTATNTTTTTTTTTTTTTGCGTTTCTGTTTAATTAGAACTCTGGAATAATAAGGTCCGAGATATTGAAGTGTTCACTGTATATAATATATAACAGCATGCGTTAAAATTTGTTGTGCTAAAATCATTTTGCTGGTTTTATGTTGTGGCTTGTACCTTATTGTGCTGGGAAGGGAGGGGGGAGGCTTGTAATTTTTCCTTTTCCCGTTATGCAGGTGAGGATCGAGACCTTCGATTCAAGGCATGGGAGTGGTGCTCTTCTTCTCATCATACTTTTAGGAAACAATTTTAAACTAATCACACAAAATCAGTATTTTAAACAATCTTGCTATAATTTCATTTCAGTTTTAAAATGCTTACAGGACAGGTTCATACCATTATGTGGGTTTTGGCACCTTCCCACCCTGGATCCAACCCGGAACGTATGTGAAGTGCAAGGTTGTTGGTTGCAGGCACGGGCAAGTCGCACGTCATAGTCAGCCTGGTGGTGCAGCTGCTGTACGGAAGTGCGCGGCGACTGGAGCACAAGACGCGCATCCTACTGTGCGGGCAGTCCAATGCTGTAGTCGACGAGCTGGTGCGCCGTCTCTTGACTATGCGCAGCCGCCTGAACACGCGTGAGTTCTTACGTCGCAGATGTTTTAGGTGCGATGCATGCATTCATTCCAAGGAAGTTGTACGTANCTGAACACGCGTGAGTTCTTACGTCGCAGATGTTTTAGGTGCGATGCATGCATTCATTCCAAGGAAGTTGTACGTTTTAAACATTCGGAGAGGTCCTAGTCGGGGGAGGGGGTGAGCACATTAGCCAATATGAAGCGAGTTTCTGTNGAGCACATTAGCCAATATGAAGTGAGTTTCTGTAAGGGTGTTTGTAACCATGATGATTTTTGCAGTGCATCAAACAATGATACTGCTACAGTAACTACTGAAACAAAAACCTGTAAATGACATATTCCGTATGCTTTGTCTTAAATTTGCTTCAAAACAAAAGCAAATAAAATTTTTGTAGCCAGCACAAAAAAAGTATCCCACTTAAAAAAAATATTGTAATAGTATTTTACATTTGCACGTTAATATAAAATTTAAACTGATGTGTTTTTAAAATCTAGGCTATAAGATTTACTGTTAACATTACTGAACATTTCTGAATGTCTCGTTTAACATCTCTATTATTATTTTAGACTCATTTCTTTTACAGACTCCCAAAATAATTATACTGTATTTTTTTTTTTTGCTTTTAAATTCATTAAAATTATGTTTTGATTTTTATTAAATTATTGATTTAATGTGTCGCAGTTACAAATTATTTTGTGGAATTAATCTGCATGATTATTAATAAACTTAGGAATCATTTTCCGCTTAGTCATACAGTTTTTTCCCAATAAATTTCTTATGGAATTGAACTTTTTTAAGTTATAATGAATTCTCATTTTGCATTATTACGTAGTGAAATATTTAATCTTTCAATTACTCTCTTCTCTGTAGAAGCGAACTCATATTGTAGATTACGTGTTAATATTTTTATATGTAACCTTAATATTCAAATTTTAAATATAAATTTAGTTACATATATTTGTTAAAAAGTAGTTAACACTATAAATAAAACAATTATTATATTACGTTAAAACATTCAAAATGATGCAGGTATTAAAACATGTGCTTACAAACTTACGTTACAGCTAGACTACTAACAGGTCAAGTCCAGTCATTGAGAAATGTTTAAAATTCATGTCCCTGCATAGTATAGAACCTACGCCAAATGATTGCGATAGTGTACAGTTGTTAGACTTGTAATTTAGGGATGAAAAAAAAGGGGTTTGGGCTTTTATTTTCTATTGTATAGGCCTAGCGTCAAAGATACACGAGTTTGATGTACTGTTTAAACTTGTAGTCTGATAATTAAAGACAAAATAATATGGTGAATAGCAATAAAAACAAAGTAACAGTGAAATGCTTGTTAATACAAAACATATCACCAAAATTTAAGTTAAGACATACAATAGAACTAAATTAGCAGAAATACTATACCTGTTTTATCAGAAAATCTTTCATTATTTCATCTAACAAATTTGAATAGTTTTGGTATATACAGACCAAAGGGCCTGCACATTGTGTAGATTTCATTGCAAATTGAAGCAAATAAAAGTTATTTGTGCAAATACAAACTGAACACAAATGTTTATTTTTTTAATTATTTTTTTTATCCATGAGTTTGTCAATTGCAATAAATCATTAAAATGTGGTACAGACTGGCAGTGATATGCAGAAAATTGTGCACGCATCAGTTTTAATTGACTTTTTAAGTGTTTATCGTTAAACAAATGTGGGAAACTGTACTAATCAGCAGAAAATGAATCATTTGTAAACATAATCGCATGGTCATATACACGCAACAGTCATGAGCATTTGAAGATAAGGATAATTGTTGGCAAAAAATCGTAATGAAAACTATGAAAAATAATTATACTACAAATACTCTAGCATAGTAAATTTTTTGTCAACATCAAATTGTACACAAAACATGACCTACAAATAGATATGCACGTCTGCACCAAGTATTACCAAATGGCATAAAACATCCATAACAAGCTTAATCATTGATTTGATGCAAAGTGCATTACAAAAGAGGCATTATGAAAATATAGACGTACTGTGCTGTCGTTTCAGCTATTGTTTACATGCATTGCACATTGCCGAGCTACCGTCCACTTCAGAAAATAAATTCCGAATTTTGCTATGTTTTTTTTCTTTTGGAGGGTGGTTTTTAATTACCACATTATTCCTCTACTTGTCTTTTTCCATATTTTAGCAGTTACGTCTGCAAATCTAAAAACCCACAACCACGATACAGTACCTGATAGAGAGACCGGGGTCAAAGCTAAAACTTGTTACTTAACACTCAGTCTAGATAATCTGTATTTTGTCCGGCAGCGTCTTCGCAAGACATGATTTCTTTATTTCATCAATTTTTCGGTCTTTTTTTTTGTTTCAAAGGAAATAATGTAATTTAATTATTCAAAACATTCACAAATAAACTGCACATATGTTTTCCAGTAAATGTATGAACATTGGCCGTCAAACCAGTGTCCGCAGCGCTAGCTCTATGCCGAATGGACCATTTAAGTTTCACCCACTCGGAAATATCTTTCCATGTGGTTGATTGTTCCATCCTGCTCGAATTGATCATTTCTATTTATTGATGCGCAGTTGTCGATATTCAGTCACGCTGCAATAAATAATGTGTGTGGGACGTGGAGAAAAATATGTTATTTGCACTTGCAAGTGAATGATTCGAAACTTTGCAAAATGCGATTAGTAAATTTAATTGCGAAGTGCAATCAAATGTTAAAAAAACCTTAGACTTTGATTGTGTTATCGAATCTTTGCATATGGCAACCATTGGCCTGGAGAGGGTGGGATCTACTTTTAAGTGAGCTGACGTGTCTTGTACAGTACTCGCCAAGAGAAATGCAATACGTCGCAACCAAAACAGTGCAACAAATTAATTTTTTGGCAGCATTCCCTCATATTTTGTACTTTTGTAAACCAAAATTTTCACGGTTCCTCAAAAATGAGTTATTGAAAGACTGTTGCTTTAAACAGGTTCGATACAGAGAGGTTCAACTGTATTAAGACTGTAATAAATTACAGATGGTGTCGTTTTTCAAGATGGCGGACACTTAAATTAGGTACCCCTCCTCTAAAATTATTGTATAGTGAGTGTAGGGTAACTATTTCAAATCTAGTGCTTTAATCCAGCGTGTCACAATTAATTCAATAATCCACGCCACTAAACAGTATTTTGCAACCACAAGAAAATTGTGAGCTTGTGAAATGAGAACTAAGAGACGTGGCTTGGAAGTTCAGCGTCTGTGTGTGTGTGTTGCAGCCAACAGGATGAAGCTGGTGAGGTACGGGCAGGAAGAAACGATGCACCCGGAGGTGCAGGTCTGCTCCGTCCAGTCCATCGCACGTAGAAACCTCCAAAACACTATGCGCCAGAATGGCAGCAACATTGCTGTGAGTCTGCTCATTACCACACTTTTTTTTCTTTTTGCTTTTCTTTCCTTCTTTGCTGCTGACGTTAGTGCAGTGTAACAGGTGGATGGTGAGTGGAACCTACCATATTGCTGTTTGTAGTTGCCTCTTTCCTAATTGGTCAAATCCTATTGTAACACTACCTAAAGACCCCAAAATTATTTCCTTCACAAGTGGTCAATTTCCTTTTAATGATTTTCACTAGAGATGGGTCGAACTATCGAATTTTGAACCGAACCCAAACTTAAAGGTTTTGTTCGTTTCGGTTTGAAATTGATTGGTTCTAGTTTGGCTCGAAAAATTTGTACAACTTTCGTGTTCGGTTCAAAAATTTGTCAGAAACGAACATCATTAACAAACTTTGAAATGAACGAACTTCTCCTCAAAGACGTACCTTTTTTTTTTAATTAGAAAAAATGTGGCTATTACATTTTGCAACCGTAAGTAGTGTAACTGTGCAGGTTGTATATGTGTGTGTTTAATGTTTACAGACAATTAGAGGTGAAATTGTGAATGTGGTTGGTGTTATATGCTAGAATATATAGGGGCTCAGTTGTGAAGGTTGTATGTATGCATTGTAAGTTTTGTAACGTTGTGGTTTATCAGGTTTTAATATTATCCTTTTGGTTTCGAATTATTTGGTTGTGGTGGCGAGTCATTAATGTAATTTTCAGATTAAGATTTGTAGGTTATTGTTCATTAAGCTCTTAAGACGGTAGTAAGTATTGCAATTTGTAAATCACGGTAAACTAAAGGAAAGTATCCTGATTGGCTCACATCTCGCCATTGCTGATTAGATGAGGAGTATGGCTTGGTCAGCTGACAGCCAATCAGGATGCAGGTTACAAGAAGTGACACAGAAAGCTTTTTTCTCTAGCAGAAATACCATCACCACTGCAGAGAAGGGATGAGAGTGTAACTAAAAGAAATAAAATTAGACATGAGCTGTTCATCTATAATTGCTGCAAGATGTTTTAAAATTTAATCATCAATAATAAAAGTTGAATAGTACAGTACACTCTCGTTTATTCGTGCTATGCTTAACCGGTTTTCGGCTTATCCGTGCAGCTTTTTGGCTTTTTTCAAAGTCTACTGTAACTTCTGTGGTAAGGCGTTGCTGTAACGTGTGTCGTTTAACAAGCAGCGGTACCATGTACATCTATCGCTGTGCTGCGTGAGCCGACGTTCATCTCAGAACTGTCAGAGACTGCGTGAGTCGTCAATTTCCGCCTGTTAAAGGGCGTATCTTATCGCACTCGTCTCGGTTACCACCCCAACACCACGTCTTGCAAGTTTATCGATCACTTGGTCACGGTTGTTGTTCACTGTTTGTAGTATTGTTTTTGCAACATGTCAACTAAGTGTAAAAGGACGGTTTTAACTATCGTGGAAAAGTTAGAAATAATAAAAAAATTTGAGCGTGATGTTTTATAAACAAAAACATCAATTCCTGTGTCAAACAAAAAAAAATTGAAGACTTTTTTGAAGAAAGGCACGGTTTAACTTTTTTTACATTTTTTCATATAAAGTGTTTAAATGTTAACAAAAGACCTAACATTTCATAATTTTTAAACCTTTTTTGCCTATGTGTGTGTGCATGTGCATGCGTGCATGAGCGTGTGCCTGCATATGTGTGTATGTTAGTAAAATCTATATAACCTCCTAGTAATTAAAGATGTATAGAAATCTAAGACGTTTCAACCCAGCCTATTGAGAATGAATGAGAAAGCAGTCTACAGTAATTGATAGAGGCGAGTGCTTAGGTTTTTGTAAAATGCATTATGGTCGTCAGGAACTTTGAAAAGTGGTTTCCTTGTTTTAGCAAAAGTTAACATTAGCTTCTGCGTTTGTATTGTAAGGGTTATATTCTTAATGGGGAGAGTACTGCATTGTTTAAATACCAGGTTGCCTCATTTAAAGTCCCATTATTGTCTTTACTGCATTGCTTCTAAACTTTCAACTCACTCTGCCACCTCAAGGACGGGCCTGTGTACACGTTAAGGAAGTGATACGCGTGTGCGCGCACACGCACACACAACCACACACACACACAACCACACACACACACACACACAGACAGAGCTTATCGGCCTGGTGCCGTTGCAGGCTATAAGCTTTTTTATTCTCGATGCGCCATGAATCACATTACACTCGGTGCAACACAAATATCAAATAAAGTATCGTGTACTTTAAATGCGTGATTTGTGTTTGCTTTGAAATGTATAATAGGTACTATTTTTTTTAATCACGATTTTCGGATCTAGTATTACTGTTCCATTAATAGTAAAAATGTGTAAATTCGATTATCTTGGTTTTTTCATACAAATTTGCTTATTCGTGTTTTCTCTGGTCCCGATTAAGATGGTTAATTGGGAGTTTATTGTATTTGTTTCATTTGTTATGAGAATACAATTGAGTCAATAAAAAATGCAGAACAGAATTTTGGAATCTTAATTCACGGGAAATGTTACAACATGTGTTTATTTTTTATGCTACATGTTTGTTTATTATTACAGTGGAGACTCTATCCATCGTTTCTCAGCGGACTGACAAAAAATTTCAACACATGTGGACTTTCAATGTATGTGGTCTTGAAATGCAGATAAATCAAAAATAGGACCAAAGAATATGTACCATGGATGCTGACTTTCGATCCATCTGGGTTCAATACATAAAGGTTTCACTGTATATCCTTCACCAATTAAGGGCGGAATTGTGTAGACATATATGTGGATAAGGCATTTTTTAAAGTTCGGTTTGAGTTCAGTTCGAGTTAAAAGAAATGATAGCTTAGTTCAGTTCGAGTTTGGTTCGTGTACAGTTTTGAAGGTTCGGTTCAACAAAAATTTTCAAGATCAAGTTCTAGTTTGATTTGGTGCCAAAATATGAGTTCGTCCCACCTCTAATTTTTACAAATACAAATTTTAAACATGCTGATAAGTTATTTTTGTTTATGGAACCAAGCATGAATTGTTATTACCATCATTATTACAAAGCGTAGTTAAAAGAATAATTTTTTAATGGATAGAAATGTCATTAATTTTATTTGTGCTATTCAAGTGACTCTTTAAGCAAATTCTTTCCTTTAATGGTACATAGTATCATTACCAGTGAGTGAGCAGTAGGACTCCTCCTCTGCTCTAAGAGGGTGAGGAGGAATAGGTGAGCAAACAGAAGAGGGAGAGTGAATAGGATAGGGCGAGCGAGTGGGAGACATGTCTGAGAAGACGAGCAAGTGAGAGACATGGCTGAGAAGGCGAGGAATAGAGGGATGAGAAGGTGGGAGAGAGGTGAGAAGGCGAGCGAGTGGGAGAGAGGAAGGAAGAAGGCGAGCAAGTAAGTGGGAGAGAGGGAGGAAGAAGGCGAGCGAGTGAGTGGCAGATAGGGAGGAAGATGGCGAGCGAGTGAGTGGGTGAGAGGGAGGAAGAAGATGATTGGGTGTGAGGGAGGAAGAAGGTGAGCAAGTGAGTGGGAGAGAGGGAGAAAGATGGCGAGCGAGTGAGTGTGTGGGAGGGAGGAGAAAATAAGCAAGCAAGCGGAAAAAGGGGGTGAACGCAGGCGAGTGAGTGGAGAGGGGAGGGGAGTTTGAAAGCAGCCGAGCAAATGGAAGGTTGGGGGCTAAATGCAGGAGAGAGGTTGGAAAAGACAGGCGAACTAGCGATTGGTGGAGAGGGGGTGAGAAGGCGAGCGAATAAGTGGGAGGGCTGCGAGCGAGTGGGAAATAGGGGGAGAAGGTGGGCGTCATGCAAGTAGATGGTAGGGGCAAAATGCGAAAGGGGAGGGGGTATGAAAAGGCGAGTGAGTGGAGGAGAGTGTGTGAAGGCGAGTCAGCAAGTGGGATATAGGAGAGAAGGTGGGCAATTGGGTAGAAGAGAGGGGGAGAAGGTGAGCAAGTGGTAGAAGTGTAGAGAAGGTGAGAAAGTGGGCGAGCGAATGGGATGGAGGAGGAGAAGGTTGGCAAGTGAGCAAGAGTGGCAGGGGAATGGCTGGTGAGCGTGTGTGGGAAGGGGAGGGAGAAGAAGGCATGTGGGAAGAAGGTGGGTGAGCTAGAGACTGGGAGAGAGAGGTGTGAAGGAGTGAGCAAATTGTATAGGGGGTGAAGGCGAGCGAGTGAGAGAGTGGGGCGGTGAAGGTGTGGAAGTGGAAGAGGGAGGATGAAGGTGAGCATTCTAGTGAGATAGAGGGGGAAAGGTGAGTGGGTGAGTGGAAGAGAGGGGGGAGGCGGCGAGCAATCGAGTAAGCGGAGAGGGTGGGAAGGCAGGCGAGTGGGAGAGAGAAAAGAGAAGGCGGGCGAACGAGTGAGGGGGAAATGTTGTATGAGTGGGAGGGTGTGGAGAGGAGGGCGAGTAAGCAGGAGGGGGGAGAATGTGAGCAAGCAAGTTGGAGAGAGGTGGGGGTGGCGGCGAGTGAGCAGAAGGGAAGAGAGAAGAGGGCAGATGGCGGGTGAACGAACGAACAAACGAGTGTACTAGAAGGAAAATGGAGCGAAGGCAAACAAGCAATTAAGAAAGGGGGTAGAGGGCAAGCGATCAATCGGGCAATGGGTGAGTGGGCGAGGGCGAGTGAGCAATTGAAAGAGGAGCAGGCAGAGGGCGAGTGAGCGATTGAAAGAGGAGGGGGCAGAGGGCTAGAAAGTGATTGGTAGAGATGTGTATAGATCTTGCAAGTGCGATGGCAAGGGGGTTAAGGGCTTGGGTAAGTAATTAATTAAAGGGGGACAGGAGATGAGCGAGCCATCAAGAGAGGTGGGCAGAGAGCAAGTGGGCAAATAAGAGGGGGGAGCCAAGGAGCTAGGAAGCGTTCGGGAGATGAGGGTTGAGGGTGTGCGAATGATTGTGTGAGGAGGAGAGAGAACACGCAAGCGAGTGGGCAAGGGAGTGCAAATGGGAAAGGGAGAGCGTACGGTAGAGTGAACGGGAGGAACAATTGGAGGGGGCAGATGGCAAGCGAGTTGACGAGGAAAGGGGAGAGGGCCAGCTAGGGAGAGGGGGAAAGAAGGTAGGGAAGTAATTTAGAGATGTTTGTAGAGGGCAAGGGAGCTATTAGAAGAGGTGGGCAGAGGGCGAGTGGGTGTTTAGGAGTGGTGGACAAGGGGCGAGAGGGCCATTAGTAGTAGTAGTGGGGGCCGCAGAGGGCGAGGGAGTCATGGCAAGGAGCGAGGGGGCAATTAGTAGTGGTTGTGGCAGGGGGGAAGGGGCGATTATGAGAGGAGGGGGCAGTAGGCGAGTGGGGCTATTAGGAGAAGTGGGCAGGGTGTGATGGGGCGATTAGGAGTTTTGAGCGGACGTTGCGGTGAAACAAACAATCAGCTATCATTGAATGCAGTCAGCAATTTGCAATGTATATATGGGAATTTTAATGGGATTAAAACAAAATGGAAATACAGTAAAACGTAAATAATGGGAGTGAATAATCGAGAATCCACTGTATTCTATGGTTATCATCTTTATTTATTATTAGTGTTTAACATTTTCGTTTGATGTTCTATTTGGACAACACTGGAGCTAAGCATAATCCAATTTAATTGGAAAAAAGTGTTTATAATTGTGAGATACAAAGTTTTCGTTGTTTTTAAACTGAGCATTAATAAAATTTAAAAGAGAGCAGCGATGGTACCTAATAGTTGAAAAATGTGCATCATGTTGAAGTAGAATGGTAAAAATATTCAAAACCATTCATCTAAGCAGAATTTGTGTGTCTACTAGTGTAAGTCACATTGGTTTTGTGCCTGCAAACATAGAAACACTGCCATATTGCACACAATTCCCTCTTAGTGTTTCTGTTTATTACATTATTCCTCCCCTGTTCCCTTGGAAAATGTTATACCAGGTTATCATTGTAATTTATAGGTGCTATTAGAGGAAAGCTAACCTCAACCTGTTATGTTGAATATTTTACTTATTTCTGTAGTGATGGGCGAGTTTGATTTTTACAACTTCAAGTCTAGTTATATGAAAATTGAGTCAAGTCGAGTTCAATATAAAATGTTTGAGTTGAAATCGAGTTTGCACCATAAATCTAAATGTCTACCTTTGTACATTGTTATAATGCCCGTCCCTTATAACTTCCTCCCCTCTTATGGCCACAGTTTACCAAGAAAAAAGTTTGGCACTAGTTTCTACCAGTAAGAATAATTCTTTGCCATGCTAAGTGATTCACAACGCTACTTTGTCCCTCTCGCCGACGAGACTGTTGTATGAATGATAATGCCAGCCACGTGATGTTGATAGAAAGAAAAAGATAACAGTTACAGGGGCGGAGTGGGAGGGTAGCTTTCAGGCTGGTCCATCAGCATGCCGCCGGGAGACCAGACAAGCAGTCCACGTGTAGAGTTTTTGTTACCTAATAGTTGTTTTTAAAACTGTAATTAGATGAGAGAAGTAATGACAAGTTTACAGTTACGCATATTTCTGCTGAAGGTGTGATGTGCCAGGAGACAAAGGCTTTTCGTGTTTAAATATCGTACAGACGATGGTTTTTATGTATTTGTGTCGTGCAGAGACTGTACCTGTTAACTTTGACTACTTGCCGGTCCCATTATCAGATGTAGCCCAGCATGGTGGTAAAGACGAAACACATTCGCGGGGAAGCAAAATGGTTCAAGTCATGAATATAACGCCCACCGNATGTAAGGAGTATTTTTATTTTATCTACAATAAAACATTTTCGCCTCGTCACATACCCTTAGTGGGATTTTCTGTTGGAGGGTAAGGCCGATGGTGAAGCGTAGTCGTTGCTAGAACTTGGCTTTTCCTGGTGCCTGAGTTGTTGGCTTTGGCCACGTCAATAATTGTGCGTTGGGTGGCGCACAGGCGAGCGATGTGCGAGTGGGTGTTCTGGTTGGAATGTAAGCTAGTGTGACGTTAAGGCCCCTGACTCCCCTGGTAACGTTAGCTGGCCTGACGAAGGTAGGTGTCTTCTTCGGCCACGTAGGTGGCAGTGGAGATACTGCGCGTGGCACGTGTCAGAGGAGGTTAGAAGTGGAGCTTGCTGAGCTGGTGGTTGACCCTCTGTGATGTGCAACCTCCTCTTTCTTCCAGGAGTATACCTGGGTGTCAACTGGGCCGCTCTTCCTTTGTACCCCAGCCTGAGCTAACCCTAGCTTGGCAGCTTTGCCCCGCCCAGCCCTATAATGAGGCATAAGATGGTGCGGGGCACAGAACGTTTAATTCTTACCCACGTTTCAAGCTGGAGGTTACAGTAGACTGCAAAGGGCGTCCACTCCCTTGGCTCCCTGGCGCACGGAACATCGCGATCTGACGCAGGTGTAGGACTCCTGTTGGGGGTTGGGCTATAGTTTCCAAGCAAGAAACCTGGCGCGCGGAACGTAGCGGTCTGACCCAGGCACTTATTGGAAGGTCGGTAGTCCAAGAGACAGCTGCTCTACTGAGGCCCAGGAAGGCAAGCTTCCTAAGCTGCACTTCGAGATAACTATCAATAGAAGAGAAAAGGAGCAAGGCGTCGGCTCGTAGCTGACCCTTGAAGAGTCTAACAAGGACAGCTGACGAACCGGAAAGAGAAAGGACAAGGTGTAGGAACTCAGAGTGCTGGAGAGACAATTTGACCAAGTCTGATTTATGCCTGTTTTATTGATTGCTCAATTAAAACGCACCTAAACCAGCCTGTACCCTGACTGAGGCCGAAGGGCCGGTTCTAAGTTGCCAACTGGTATAGTTACCTATGTCTCGGAAGATGCGAGTGGCAAGGGCAACCCAAAGACAGTGGTACTTGCACTTGTGATAGCTAGAGTAAGCTACAAGGTAACTGGAAGCACGGGGGCTTCGGCATGCTGACAGGTAGCGAGGCAGTGTCGTGCAGATCAGAGCTCTCGACTGAACAGTGTAAGACTGTTGCAACTTGAAAAAGTCGGTAGTTCTTCGGGCAGTGTGACGTTCTGCGAAGGCGAGACGTGAAGTCTGGTGGCTCTCGGGCAGAGTAACAGAGCAAGTGGACTGGCGCGAGACAGCCTTGAACTGAGGATTGCGGGTCCTATTTATGCTCAGCTCAGATCACAGGGCCAGCACAGGTGTTGCGGGGTGTCAATAGAGAAGAGAATAACTGTGAACAGAGGGACTTTCCCTCATGTGCCAGGCGCTGGAGGAGTAAGCAAGGACGTGATGCGAAGCGGGTTTTAGCGCAGCAGGAGGCAATGGCCGGGCAAACCACCCTAACTTGGAAGATCCCTGTGGCGTGTACGGCATAACGACTCTTCTTAGGAGGGGGCCGCGGCTGTGGCGGGGCTAGATGAGTGAATGATGTCGCTCGTGGTGCGTCAATTTGTCTCGCACTATGGTGCACCAGGTTCTGCAGTCGTACCCTGGATTTTTGCATGTAGGAAATATTTTTGTATGTTGCCATTGACTAGTGGAGTTTCTCAGTGTATTCATTTTTTTCACACCTTTGCATCAGTTATCTCTTTACCTTGCTTCTGTGCTAAAGACTGCTGCCCACATATCTCTCACATTTTTAGGTTGATTCATCCCACGCAGGAAATATCTATTGTGGTCAACAGCGGACTGAGACTGTCCTGGCACGTTCTGAGGATTTATTGTTCAGGGGCAGCAACATTACATTAGTTGTCTGTTTTTTCTCTCTGCTACTTCTTTGGATTTTATCATGTTGCTCCTGCATTTCATACACCTTTCATTTCTCTTATGTAAGTTGTGCAGTGCATTCTTAGTTATAATTCTCTAAAGTCTCAAAGCGTAAAGGATCTTTGTTATGATTACAATGGTGCTTTTAATGAACCAGATTCAAGAAAAATTGAACTGGAATATGTAGCCAAAATTGCAGATTATGTCCTAAAATACCTGTTTTTATTATTAATTAAAATAATCTAAGCAATGAAATAGACTGAGTCTTTCATTATAATCAGTAAGTGAAACATTTTCTATTGATTACCATTTAAGAAATTTCCCTGCATATAGTATTGCACACGCCATCCTGCAAGTTGCAAGAGTGTACTGTGTTGTAGCTCTTACAAGTGTAATACTTGCTAGTGTAGTGTGATGACATTGCTTGGTAGAAGTGGCTGGCAGTACGAGAGACTGTAAGGGGTGTGTGGTTGTTTCAGCAACGCAGTGTGCACGACAACATCCGCACTCTTAGTCACGATCTGAGCTTGCTGCAGTCGCAATCCAACCCCTCCCCGGAGGATGAGCACCGCAAGGCGTACCTCATCAGCAGGATCAACACACTGAAGAGCACTCTGGTACGGGTCTCCTCCATATCTGTGTGATGGTTCAAGGTCAATACCAAAGTGATCACGAAGGTACCACCTAAATTGTTCTCAGACTGTTACAGGGCCCCTCACCTCCAGCCTTAATGTGCACAGATATCCACTGTGAAACCTTAACTATACTTTGTTGGGGGCTGCGATGGTGTAATAGCCAGACTATTCGCGATGAATAGTCTGGTAAACCAGGTTTGATTCCTGGTTGTGTCACGTGTATGTTCTCATGTAGGTATTGTGCCGGATGATGACACTGGTCAGCAGGTTTTCTTGGGGATCTCAGATTCTCTCCCCCTGTGTCCCCCTTGCATTTCTGTACTACTCCTTATCCACTTTGCTTCACCCTCAACAGCTCTAATTACCTGATGTTAAGAGCCACCCAAACTACTCCACCCAACAAGCGACACTTTGTCATTACTTGCAACATGTTTGCCAAACAGATTGGATAAATATGGCCATTGTTTGGCCTCACCATCAAAATTGGAAAGAGTAATCTTAGGTATGGCCACCTGTGAACTGACAATTTTTGGAGTGGAAGAAGGGGTATTTCCTTCCTACTTGATTTAAGGTGTGATTGTGAATAAATACTTTTCCTTAAAGTCTACTGTGCATCAGCATGTGTGGCTACATCAGTACATATTCGTTAATCTGCCGCCAGCTCCACAGTAGCGTAGTAGGCCACAAGTTGTCATGATAAGTTATATCTCAACAACTCGTCAGCAACACACTGCACTTAAGGCTACCCTCTGTCATGCAATGACTCAAGAACGCAGCCTTTACGTCAGCCATTCCGCCCAAATAAACAAAAATCCAAAATTACGTGGAATATCAAGAGACACATAATGTAACATGGTGAATGTAAGAGTTGTGCACGTAAGACAATACAGTGCCGCAGAACCAACACAAAGTCTCAAGACTGCACAACACCGAAACAAACAAAGGCAACCAACCACTGACAACTGTCCAACCACAAGTCAAGTGGCACGAACGTGGCCAACCATGGTAAGTGTACTGACAATTGTCCAACCACAAGTCAAGTGGCACGAACGTGGCCAACCATGTGGATCATGAGTTCAAACAAAGAATGCCGACAGACCACGTGCACCAAGATGCTGAACAAGCCGGGAACACACACGTGAAAATTAGGTGTTGCGCTGTTGTCCGTCACACCAGATTTATTTTCTACACATGAAATTGCACAATAGCCAACATGCACATTTCTTGCTGACGCTTGGTTTTCAATCATTTATGCGTTAGAAATGTATTTACAAATTCTCACAATTTAAAAATTAGTTTTGAAAAAGTTATGATTGAATGAAAGTTGTTTTTAGCAATTTGTATGTGATGTAGACGTGAGCCTAAAAAAAATATGTTAACGTATTTCATAATAATAAAGGCATATCAATGTGTTAACAAACAAACTTAGCCTCAGATTGTAAATTCTACATTTTGTATGTTTATACATTCCAAGTTAGGCCTAACATACAGAATTTGGTATAGATATTTTTTATTAATTTAATATTAACTTCTAACATTCATTTTATATTGCTATCATATTTAGGCTATATTCACATTGTATCCCTAAATAATATGTCACGATGTTAAGCTATGCAAATTAAACATTAAATTATTTTAGTGGGGCTCAAGAGACCCTCTTGCAAAAAGTTGGGGTTATATTATACAGTATTTTTCAAACATAGCAATTTCTAATAAATTTAAGTTGTTTTGATTTTTCTCTAGTTAGCTTTCATAAGCCTAAAAATTTAAGTTAAATAGCAACTTAATTTTTACTTTCGAAAATCTAAAATGCATGTTTGTAGAAATGTTTATCAAGGATGATTTTACTTTCATATTTGCCCTTTTTTACTAAGTAACTGAGATGGACGTTACAAAAAATTACGAGACTAGACCCACAAAATTGCTACTAATTAGCCTACACGTTCTACGCAAGTAAGCTGTGTTAATTTTATAATAATTTCCCTTAAATAAACAGAAATAAAAACAACTTTAGAGAATAAAACTAATTCTGAAGCTTTATTACGGATTTTATTCCCTGTATTTAATCTCATTCCCGGTATTACGTGTTTCTCAAACTACCATATCTATATTTTCAGCTTATGTGTACAGTTCTTACAGTTTAAAAATAAAGTGCAGACACAGCTATCGTGACGTCAGAATAATAAAAGATATGTTAGGTACACAAAACATAAGAAACAGTAAGATATGCAAATTATTTTTGTTATTTGAGGCATTAAATATAGTGTTTATAAACGAGGTGGAACGCGGAAATACAGGTTTGCCAGCCGGCAGCTGCTCGAGAAGTCGTACGGTGTCGGGTAGAGACTAGCGTGCTAGCTTCAGGCCTACTGTCACCATACTGCTCGTTATCTGACTTTTATAAAGCAAAAAAATGTTTTACGAATACTGAAACGTGGTTAAGGATCAGGAAATGTTTGTAACATTCTTTTTCAACACAATACAACATTGCATTTCATTTCTAAATAAGGGAGTTAATTTATCACACATTAAGCATGGCGCGCGACAACACATTACGCTCGCTGCAGTCGCAGTCATTACAATTGTGTTATTCTTGTGAATGTAATACCTATTCCATATTTTAATTTCCTGTTTTGAATCTTAGCAATCGCAAACATAAACACAGATGATAATACTACGTACCTCAATAAAACATACGAACAAATAAGTTTTAACATGTGATGTAGGCCTACTGCAGCTTTGAAGATCGCGACTGTGCGATATGAGACACGTTCTTATCTTTGTAGTTTTACACCTCTTATTTCAGGTTCCACCAAACAATGGGAATTAAAGTAATCTAGTAGTATATCGGTATCTACTCGTGGCAGATTGTCAGACTGCACTTTCACTAAGTTGCCTTCCATCTTAGTGCTGCGTGTTTGCAACGTGCCGGAGCCGGCCGCCGGCGTATGACTAGCGACGTGCAAACCAGTAAGAGAGCGTTCCGCATGCACGTGATAGCGGCTGCAAAAGTTACTCTTTTAGTACTAAAATAACTTTATCAAAACTCATTTTTATTTTCATACACATGTACAAATGTGTTTGTATGATTTTCAACTATATTTGCATGTCGCCTGTTTGCAAGAGCCCACACACTTGTGACTGGCANACAAATGTGTTTGTATGATTTTCAACTATATTTGCATGTCGCCTGTTTGCAAGAGCCCACACACTTGTGACTGGCAGGAATGCTAAGTCTCCGTGGAGCATAGGAAAACAAAACTGTTATCATCGTAATTCTGGCCTTGAGGAAAAAAAAAGTGTGTTGCATCATGAGCACAACTAATANGAAAACAAAACTGTTATCATCGTAATTCTGGCCTTGAGGAAAAAAAAAGTGTGTTGCATCATGAGCACAACTAATATCTGGGAACACATTCGCACAGCTACACCCACACATAACAACAAAACCTGCAGCACGTGTTACCTACAAGAGGCTTGTGTGCACCAATGATAGTTCTACTTCACATGCAGGGTAGCCAACAGTCGTAATTTCATTTCACCCAATTGTTCATTTCTGCCAGCGTGCACTATCTGTACATATTTACACGTGTCCAATCACAAGCTTCCTCCATCCTGGTATTCCTTTGGTGCTTCAATGCCATCTCGCTTAACCCACATGGTTTCTAAATATTTGAAGTAAGTGNTCCATCCTGGTATTCCTTTGGTGCTTCAATGCCATCTCGCTTAACCCACATGGTTTCTAAATATTTGAAGTAAGTGACAGCGTGGGTGTTGGGGACACCGGGTTCAGGTGGCAGAGTTCTGCCCGACGCAGTGTGCGGAGCAGTGCAGCAAAGAGCGTTGTGTGTTTGTCTGCTCCAGAAGGACTCTACGTTCCAACGGGAGATGTGCCAGGCCGAGAGGGCAGAGCGCCTCAGAGTGGTCGCGGGTGCCGAGGTTGTCTGCACCACCATCGGCTCCTGTTGCAGCCCTGAGATGGAGGATTACTTCCGCAGGTCGGTCTTCTTCATGAGCAACCTGCTTCCGTGAACNAGCGCCTCAGAGTGGTCGCGGGTGCCGAGGTTGTCTGCACCACCATCGGCTCCTGTTGCAGCCCTGAGATGGAGGATTACTTCCGCAGGTCGGTCTTCTTCATGAGCAACCTGCTTCCGTGAACACGATGCAGTTCTTTTCTTGCCGTGTTTTCCGTGCTTGGTGCTTAATATTTTTGGCCTATGACATGTCTCTTGGATTTTTTTTTTTTGTAGTGTACAGTGAAACCTCTATGTATTGAACCCAGATGGATTTGAAAGTCTGCATCCATGCAACATATTCTGTGGCCCCATATTTTATTTATCTGCATTTCAAGACCACATTCATTGAAAGTCCACATGTATTGAAATTTTTTGTTAGTCCGCTGAGAAATGATGAGTAGAGAATCCACTACAGTAATAGAAGTGATAATTGCTAAGCAGCGTATGTTATTCATAGTCCACATGTTGCCCATGGTACCATCACTTGCTGAGATGTTTGTCGTGCCAGCACCCCTTGGCAACCTAGTTTGCCCATCAGATGCTTACTTGGGTTTAGGCTGGGTGTGATATTGCTATTGGTGTCAACAATAACACAGGTACGTCTATTTGTAACGTATTTCTTGCACTGTGCTCGCTTTACTCATCCTTTCATTCTGCTGTCTCGCAATTTCGCCCAATATGTGCAACAGTACTTCCGGGGATAGGCATGACACTCATTGCTTCACCCTTCAGGCGCATTGTTAGTTCAGCACTCCATCTCGTCACTGTGGACGTGACTATCATCGGTACTGCCCCTTTGTCAGTTGCCATGGTGATGGAGTGTGGGAGCCTCTGCTATTCTTGATGGCAGAACACGTAGCCGTCCCTGGAGCTGCCTGTTCAGAATGTGGACTGCGTAGTGTGAAGTGTGTACGTTAGATGAACTATGCTATCGAAAACTGCTGCTGTAACCTGTCGTGGCCTGGATGCAGCTCCACGATATGCCCCAGGTGCCACTGCAAGGACTGGAAGTTTGTCTTACTGGACCAACACCAGCTGGTTGGGCACTGGCAATTCCCTCGTTTCAACCACCTTGTGCGTTGCTGCGGGGTATGGAGGTAGTTGCGATTCCAATGCCACCAGAAATCCTGATGCGTTCTTTCAACAAGCTGGACGCACTACATCCTCAAGGTTGAGTTCGGGCAGAGCAGTTGCTCCAGGTTGAGGAAGTGACCTGGAGTGAGAACTGGAAGGTTTGATGTGCGACTGCCTAGAGACAGAGAGACGTCACGTGAAGAGTGGGAAAGTCTTTCATTCTGCGCCAGGACAGTTGCACAGGTATGGGACGGAGGCGTCTGTAGATGACTCGTCGTCCTCGTGCTGGTCCCTTATGTAAGGTGAGGCGTGTACGGCACCTACTTGGTACAAAGTCCGTGAGGGCGAGGTGGTGTGTCTGGGCGTTGGACACACGGGATCGGGCTAGCTTACCACTGGTGTCGCTCCCTTGCGGCAGACGCTGGCCCTGGTTGGTAGGCTTCGGCTCTGGCTGGAGAGGGCAGCTGGGCAGGCTGGCTCGGTTGTCATCTGCTGGTGACGGGTGCAGGCCAGTTGGCGGGAACGTGGTCGGCTGGTGTTAGTGCCTCGCTGGTGTCCTCAGGGTCGAACGGTACCACTCCCAAGGGGATAGCGTACCCCTGGCGGAGTAGTTCGACGGCGGGGCGAGTAACTCCGGGAACCCTAACTGGGAGGCAAAGTAGGTTGGCAGGAAGGGTAGTGGAATGAGGGTCCACTAATTGCCAGGCGGCTTGTGTTCTCTCCCATGGGGACAGGCAGCTAAGGGCTGGTGTGGGTTGATTACTTACGGGGTGGCGAGATGCAAAGATAGCAGCTGTCCTGTGGGCGTTCCTCCTGCTACCATGTCGGGCGAACGTCATGGAGAGGAGAGGTGCTAATGTTCATCCTGTAGAGTGCGGCAGGCAACAAACCCCTAGCTAAAGTGTACTCCAGAAGTACCCGAGTCAAGCCTGGCACCCCCTCCGGCAAGTGTATACGTTCTAGAGGGAATGGGTTAGCTGACTTAGTTGGCCCAGATGCTTCAATGTGTCTCTTTCTAGTGGTTGGGGCTCTACCGTACTTGCGCACCAGGTACCTTTACATGCAGAGTCCACAGTATGCGTGGCCGTCGAACTTGTTCTTATGTGGGGGCTGCCCGCAGTCCTACTCTGCGTTGGCAACTTGTTGCCAATTTGCGGTCCCCTGTCACTCCCTTCGAGGGTGATGCTTACCAGGTTGGGGGAAAAAAACACATTCACTACAGAGTAAGGAAAGACAGAAGTTAGCTAGACTATGTATTTTATTCCCGTGATAATAGAAACACTGTGACCTGTACTATCTCCTATAAGACAGGTGAAGGTGCCTGTCTGCTTGAGCCTGGCTTGAAGAGCAGACGAGAGCTGACAATTAGTTGTGAAAACAACTGGATCCTAATTGTGGCTTGTAGTCCTGAGGGACCCGGGGCACCTCGTGTTATGTACGTGTCTGGTGTGATGACTCTTGGCAGCAAGTGTCGTGAGGTAGCAACGACTCTTCAGCTGCTGTGTTAGGGAAGGCGTAGTCGGCTGAAGAACTTGTAGAAGACTGGAACGTCTACGAGAGTCCTGAGGAGGACTGTGGCTGTGCCAGTAGAGAGCTTTACCACGACTTCTGCTGGGGAAAACAACGTGGACAACTCGCGTTGGCTCCTTAGGGAGGAGTGGGGTTGGCATAGATTCTAGCACTGGATGGTGCTAGGGCAAGCTGCCTCGCCTTAACTGGCGTTTCTGCCGAGTGCACGCCATTATGTTCCTCTTGGCTGTAGGGTTCCCGCGTGCTTCATTTGCTCTCGGTAATTTTCGGCCACCTCCCCCTTCAGGTTCGTGCCTGGCGGTGCCATTTCTACCATCTCTTGGCGGGGTGGCGGCGGAAAGATTTTGGAGTGATTGCGGGCTGCATCCGCTACTCGCTTAGGGGCAAACTCTTGCATACCCATGGCTGCTTCTCAGCAGGTTTACAAGTTGCAGGGGTGATGACGTGACTTCCTATCATTATGTGAGTGCTGGCCGTGGAGGCGGCCAGTTGTGGTTTGATTCTCTCAGGGGCAAGTGGCACGCACGTGACGATGCGGAGTCGAATATTAATAATGAGTTGGAAGCGTTACATTTTAGGTTGTTCGGGCCTGAGCTCAGCGGACTTGAGTTCAGGATTGTGTTGCCTCGCACCACTGCAGTGTAGAGTTCCTCGTATGTAAAAAATCTGCTTCCCGATGACGTGCCTGAGGTGAGTCTTGAAGGACTTTACCTCAGTCTCCCATAGGTAGCTGCTATGTGTGCAGCCTCTGGCTTTCTCACAAGAAGTTCTACCATTGCCATAATATCATAGTATTGATCTTCAAAGTTCAGCATGTTGACTGCATGTGCATCTTTATTCGAAGCCTGTTAGTTGATCAGCTGCCATTTCTATAGTAATGTAACCTGTTTCAAAGTTATATTTTATTTCTGGTAAAAATTTCACAAAGTAGCATGGAATAACTTCTTCTTGGAGGAGTCTGTATGGACACACTTGGCGAGGCCAAGTGTGCTCTTGAACCATCCTTCAGCCAATCGTAAATGCAATATTGCTGCTTGAAAATCACCCATGATTCAACTTATCAAGATGCACAATGTACCCACAAATGGAGAATCGCAACGTAAGAGTTGCATGTTTCACGTACTAGCACAGCGAAAGGAGAGGTGAAAGAAACCGGTTGATGACACCAACATAAACTCACCAAAACACACGATTGTTGCACAAATCATGTTAAGGTGAGTTGAGTTGTTGACGGCCGGTAACCACACTTTTCCATCATACATGTGCTCAATAAGCAAAATTCACAACCGATGCATGATCACACACATCGGCGCGAATCCAAAGCTATGGTGATTATAAAACTCCTTTTCTTTTGATCAATGGCCGTGTTTCGTGCCAGGTCCGAGGCACACAAGCTGGAGCCGTAAAAATGCCAATTTCACCTATGCCGTGACTGGGAAATAAAACACAATGAACTACGATGAGCAGTAATTAACGGCCTACGAAAACATGCTCACAGATGTCGGAATAAAAAAGGGAGCACAAACGCGCAAGAGGCCATTGATCTGGGTGAAGGACACAACTCCATAAATCCATAACCTCACATTCCCACTTTCGTCCTATTGCTAATTTACTGCTACTCTTCTGATGTGGCGAAGAGTATTGGCAATAAACACAAACTAACAATAAATGACTGCTGTTATTGGGTGTTCCTCAAAAGGAGAGTGGATGTCCCCTTTTTAGAGACGTGGACTTAGGAACCCTCCCAAGGAGCTCGGTGTGTCAGCAAGACTGACTGCTCTATCAGACCACCTGAGGACGACGTGTGAGTACACCAGGGCACCGTTGCTGCAAGAGAGGCTCTAGCTCTGCTGAATGCCCATCCAGGTCACTGGAAACTCCTTTCTCACCCACAAACGAACCTCATGAACATTCTTAAATACTTTCAAGATTGTCCTAGAGAAATCAAAAATTGTCAAAAATAAACAAAGGGGTTACCATGCAGAAAAAAATTTTGTAGGTCCATCCATTAGTCATCTATCGTTGCATTCTGTTTGTGCCAGCTTTCACTGGATACCCACTAAATCCTGACTCTCAGACTATTATCTCTTTTCCACGTCATCGGGCCGGGCGGCGGTATGCAGCCAAGATTGTCGTGGCCCAATCCAGGCACGCTACTGAGACAGTCGCTGGGACAGCCCAAGTTTATAAAGAGCTTTGGGAAGAAACTGCCAGACGGCGTGATGCCACGACTGCAAAGGCATCCAACCATGGGTAATACATCGGAACAGACGTTCTCGGTAGGGTTGCTTCAACCATCCCCGAGCTATCTTCCCTCTGTCTCCAACTCCTCCCAAATCACAGCCTTCTGCACCTCGCCAATAATTCAAGCCCACCCCATCTGCCAGCTGCAGTTCCGTCCCACCATCCTGAATACGGTCTCATTTGCACCTGTCCAAGCCCCAGCACCAGGCCTAATCAGAGACTGGCTCCTCTCAAGGCATTTAATCTGTCTTGTTAGCAAGGTGGATAACCACGATGTTACTTCTCGCCAGTGGTCCTCGTCACCAGAGTTTGTGCTTTCCACATTCCTGGGGATAAGGACCGCTGCATACTCTCGCATAGAACCCAGCCAGGCGAAGTGTCAACCTCCACGGATGATTGCCATGGTATGCAGTCTTAAAAAGCATGCCTAGGGCTAGCAATCAGTACGGCCTAGAACCGCAAAATAATGCCAAATGCTGAGAAACTATGTTCATTCGTGAAATTCTGTAATAATTCCCGTTTTTGAGCAAAATCGACAAAATTGTTTTTTTATGTGTGTGTAAAACCATAGTGCAAGCTTCTTTTACCTTTTACAATTTTTCATTTGTTATACAGCATTATCTCTCATTTACTTCACATATGAGCTGATAACAAAACTATTTGCGTGTTGATCACGTTAACCATAAAAACGAAGCGTAATTTTACGTCACGAGAACGATTCATCAATCAATTGGTAGCAAGGTTGAAAGATTATCGTTGCACATACAATTCGATATATATATATATATTGAGCCGAATCGCTATGGCGCTCGTTCACAGGCAAAATCTTGCCTACGTGTATTTTATTTAAAAAGGAACATCTCTAACCAAAAATGTTGGCGATATGACGAAAGTAAATAGTACGTATGTATAACACAGATGAATATTTTGTTGTGCAATGTAATAATTATGCAGTAAAAATGTACGTTGTATTTGCAAACATTGCCGACTTTACTCATCTTCTGTGATTTGTGGTTAGGTTCTTGACAACTAGCAAGTACTGAGGGAGGGTGGTGATTGTAGTCGGCTGTTTCGTCGCCAAACCGGTTAGAATGAAAATAATAGTTACTGTTTTAGATCGTGCCTGAGAGTTTGGAAACTGTTTTTTTTTTATTTATATAAATTGACTAAAGTGCAAAACTGTGATGTAAACATTGAGTGGGCGGGAAAAGACACGTACTTAAACACTGCCGTGCCGTATGCACAGTGATTTAATGATAGTGGAGGACGTAGAAAACAAAAAGACAACTGCATTGGAAGCATATTTGTGTAGTTATCGTATTGCCAAGTAAACAAAAACAAACTGGTTTCTGCCACTTCATTGTAAAAACATTTTTACTGTGTAAGAAGTATTTTTATTTTATCAGTAATAAAATATTTACCAGTATTTTGTAGGTTGGTTGTGGATTTATGTTAGAGTAATATTAAACTGAACTGGATTTAATTAAAATATTGTTTTCTACAAATGAACAAAAGCTGTATGTGGGTGATGTAAAAATCTAGTAAAACTCAAAATGCTAGCGCGTGTTCTTGGTCAGTTCTGAATGTCTCGATAACTTACAAGATTTATCGCACCAATGTTATTATGACGTGACAGTNTCCTGGGGATAAGGACCGCTGCATACTCTCGCATAGAACCCAGCCAGGCGAAGTGTCAACCTCCACGGATGATTGCCATGGTATGCAGTCTTAAAAAGCATGCCTAGGGCTAGCAACCAGTACGGCCTAGAACCGCAAAATAATGCCAAATGCTGAGAAACTATGTTCATTCGTGAAATTCTGTAATAATTCCNACGGCCTAGAACCGCAAAATAATGCCAAATGCTGAGAAACTATGTTCATTCGTGAAATTCTGTAATAATTCCCGTATTTTAGCAAAATCTATGAAATTGCTTTTTTAAGTGTGTGTAAAACCATAGTGCAAGCTTCTTTTACCTTTTACAATTTTTCATTTATTATACAGCATTATCTCTCATTTACTTCACATACGAGCTGATAACAAAACTATTTGCGTGTTGATCACGTTAACCAGANGCTGATAACAAAACTATTTGCGTGTTGATCACGTTAACCAGAAAAACGAAGCGTAATTTTACGTCACGAGAACGATTCATCAATCAATTGGTAGCAAGGTTGAAAGATTATCGTTGCACATACAATAATATATATATATATTGAGCCGAATCGCTATGGCGCTCGTTCACAGGCAAAATCTTGCCTACGTGTATTTTATTTAAAAAGGAACATCTCTAACCAAAAATGTTGGCAATATGACGAAAGTAAATAGTACGTATGTATAACACAGATGAATATTTTGTTGTGCAATGTAATAATTATGCAGTAAAAATGTACGTTGTATTTGCAAACATTGCCGACTTTACTCATCTTCTGTGATTTGTGGTTAGGTTCTTGACAACTAGCAAGTACTGAGGGAGGGTGGTGATTGTAGTCGGCTGTTTCGTCGCCAAACCGGTTAGAATGAAAATAATAGTTACTGTTTTAGATTGTGCCCGAGAGTTTGGAAACGGTTTTTTTTATTTTTTTATTTATATAAATTGACTAAAGTGCAAAACTGTGATGTAAACATTGAGTGGGTGGGAAAAGACACGTACTTAAACACTGCCGTGCCGTATGCACAGTGATTTAATGATAGTGGAGGACGTAAAAAATAAAAAGACAACTGCATTGGAAGCATATTTGTGTAGATATCGTATTGCCAAGTAAACAAAACAAACTGGTTTCTGCCACTTCATTGTAAAAACATTTTTACTGTGTAAGAAGTATTTTTATTTTATCAGTAATAAAATATTTACTAGTATTTTGTTGTTAGGTTGTGGATTTATGTTAGAGTAATATGAAACTGAACTGGATTTAATTAAAATATTGTTTTCTACAAATGAACAAAAGCTGTATGTGGGTGATGTAAAAATCTAGTAAAACTCAAAATGCTAGCGCGTGTTCTTGGTCAGTTCTGAATGTCTCGATAACTTACAAGATTTATCGCACCAATGTTATTATGACGTGACAGTGGGAAGAGGCAGTGGGAAGATCAGCATACACAGGATAGATAAAGTGTACTGGGAGGGGAGGGGGGGCATCCACCAGTGGAGACAGATCCTCCCTGCCACTAGGGGTCTGCGAATCAACATTTTTGAAATTGAATCAAATTTTGAATTGAACCACTTATTATTCTCGAATTTCGAAGATTTCCCATTTGAATCACTTGTTAAAGACTTTTGTCAATTAACAGTACCTTAAAATTCTTAAATGCAGAATCTTGATATTCAATCGATGTCTGTACATAAAAAAGTAATACAATTTAAATTATGGCAAACTTTTATCAGTTGCATGGCTAGAGTTGCAAGATTTAATAGATCATAAGCTATCAAAACCCACCAGTCTTATGTAAAATGAATAACACTTACCTAATTGTAACAAGTTAATTTTTATTCTGGGAACGGTGTTGCTGGATAACTGTCTTGACAAGGTTATAAGGCAATTCTAATAAGTATTTTGGAGAAATTTCACTTCTCTTAAACATATGCAACAAAAAAATTACATTTGAAAAATGGCAAAAGAAAAAGAAAAGACAGTCCACAAGATATCTGTGGGATTCATATTCTATTGTCGAAAGTGTAATTTCATTGTTTTACCATGTCAATAATTATCTTAACGTTTAAAAACTTTTGGCATTTAGGTTATACGAACCCTTTTACTAGTACTAGTAGGCTTCAACTTGATATGAATTTACATATCTGTGCCTTATTTACATATTAACACAGCTTCCAAAAATATTTTGGTGCAGATGAAACATGACAAAATTCAAAAAATATTTATCACATCATAATTAAGTGAATGAAATCACAATTTCAAAACTTTTAAATTTTAATTCCAAACTAGCACAGAACAATAATAAATTGCAATAGGAACAAGAAATCATATGGTGTAATTATTGTGAATAACTATAGTCATAAAAAATTCAGAATTAAGGTACTTTCAACAGACACATTATATAATTTTAATAAAACTATACCTACATTTTTAAAGAAATTTGTGTTAAAATTTATGTAGGTGGTTAAAGAAATTTTCTGTGTATCATGTATCTTCAAAAACAAATTACAAATATATTTTTTTATTGAACATGTTTTTTATATATTTTATTTTATTTTAAATTATCATGAAGAAAAGTAACTTCCTGAACATGTTGCGGCAGAAGCACTTCACTGTTTTTCCTGCTGTAGGAATACTCTCTGGCTTGCCACCTGCGTTGCTGGTATAGCCAGGTTGTGCCTTACGACAACAGCCACCATTAGATACGTAGGGTGGTTCTTCATTCGCTATTCGAACGGGTTGCATGGTCTTGGCAAACGTGTTGCTTGAAGAGGTAACTTGCCCAATTCATCGCAAAGTGTCGTTGATGAAGTAGTTGGTTCACTTGGCTTTATCTACGCATGGCTCTTCACTTTCCTTGCAAAGGAACTGAAGTTTCACTTTTCCATTTTCACTAAACACTGCAAGTTTGTACCTTGGATCCACAAGAGTGGTCAGGACAGGAACTGTATCTAGTTTGTACTGTGGGAACCTACTTTTCGAATATTTAATCAAATTCCGTGCCAATGGTACACCAGTACCATGTTCGTTCATTTTGATATGGTTGCTTGCAGAGGCTTCGAAGCAATGAATCATTGGAATGACAGTTGACGTTACAGGGTAGCTGTTGCCACCGGATTCTATTGTTGCCTCCGCAAAAGGCCTCTGTTCGTGAACTACACCAGCAGCTAACTTCCTCTCAACTGAAGTAAGATGCTCAATGTCTGAACTCGATGCAGTTTATCAGCAGTGACTGCCTCTTTCAAAGAAATCAGCCGCTCCATCATCATAAATTCACTGCACCATCTTGTTTCAACATCTTGAATGAGCTTTAGAGGGGGATGCTCCATGGATTCCTGAGTATTTTTTAATCTCAATTTAGCGGCATGGCTACGGTTATAGTGCCCAACAATCGTACGAGCTTTTGAGGTTAGGTTCACCACATTGGTTGTAGCACTTTTTGCATCGTTGAGTGCTAATTGTAGAGTATGTGCAAAGTAGTGTCTTTGAGTCCACTGTGAACCAGAAATTGCTGCATGCAAATTTCTGGCATTGTGTGTAACCATGAACATCTTAATTCAACTAACCTGTGTGGGCTGATAGCAAGTGCCATTTCTGGCACATATAACACATGTCTGATGTTTCCACCAATGTGTGTTTCTTCTACAGTAGTATTTCCTAACATAAAAGACTTGTACTCAAAACCTCGGATCAAAAATATTGAACTGAAATAAAATAAAGAACTACAAAAAACAGTTATTTCATACAGTCACCTGAAAAGGAATTGACACGCCTACATTTTAGAGCTGGTTATAAAGAAAGCCATAGCATTAGTGATTAAAATCAAACTATGCCTTATACCGTTTACCGACTGTAGGTAGATATAGAGGATGCTTGTAATTTGGCCGGCAAGTCGTATAAATGCTCAATTTTTGGCATTGACACAAATCTTTAAAACAATATAAGGCTTAGTTCCAATGTCATTTGCATGAGAAACATTGAAAGTATTTTAAATGCCACATATGACTGTTACGAAAGTGTTTTTTGAGCAAATTTGTAGGACTGTAACATTATTCTGAATTGTTCCAGAATAGTAGTTACTGTTACGTGACTACAGATTTGCAAACAGAATACTAACTTAGTGGTAAAGCTTTGTCATATTTCTAGACATCTCATCAGGCTGAATAAAATTAATTTCCGAATACTATTTCAAAGCGTAAACATTCCATAATATTATTTGCAGCAACACTAAATCATATATAGATATAGCGTTGTGTGTATAAAATTATTCACAGTAANTCATGAAGAAAAGTAACTTCCTGAACATGTTGCGGCAGAAGCACTTCACTGTTTTTCCTGCTGTAGGAATACTCTTTGGCTTGCCACCTGCGTTGCTGGTATAGCCAGGTAGTGCCTTACGACAGCCACCATTAGATACGTAGGGTGGTTCTTCATTCGCTATTCGAACGGGTTGCATGGTCTTGGCAAACGTGTTGCTTGAAGAGGTAACTTGCCCAATTCATCGCAAAGTGTCGTTGATGAAGTAGTTGGTTCACTTGGCTTTATCTACGCATGGCTCTTCACTTTCCTTGCAAAGGAACTGAAGTTTCACTTTTCCATTTTCACTAAACACTGCAAGTTTGTACCTTGGATCCACAAGAGTGGTCAGGACAGGAACTGTATCTAGTTTGTACTGTGGGAACCTACTTTTCGAATATTTAATCAAATTCCGTGCCAATGGTACACCAGTACCATGTTCGTTCATTTTGATATGGTTGCTTGCAGAGGCTTCGAAGCAATGAATCATTGGAATGACAGTTGACGTTACAGGGTAGCTGTTGCCACCGGATTCTATTGTTGCCTCCGCAAAAGGCCTCGGTTCGTGAACTACACCAGCAGCTAACTTCCTCTCAACTGAAGTAAGACGCTCAATGTCTGAACTCGATGCAGTTTATCAGCAGTGACTGCCTCTTTCAAGGAAATCAGCCGCTCCATCATAAATTCACTGCACCATCTTGTTTCAACATCTTGAATGAGCTTTAGAGGGGGATGCTCCATGGATTCCTGAGTATTTTTTAATCTCAATTTAGCGGCATGGCTACGGTTATAGTGCCCAACAATCGTACGAGCTTTTGAGGTTAGGTTCACCACATTGGTTGTAGCACTTTTTGCATCGTTGAGTGCTAATTGTAGAGTATGTGCAAAGTAGTGTCTTTGAGTCCGCTGTGAACCAGAAATTGCTGCATGCAAATTTCTGGCGTTGTCTGTAACCATGTACATCTTAATTCAACTAACCTGTGTGGGCTGATAGCAAGTGCCATTTCTGGCACATATAACACATGTCTGATGTTTCCACCAATGTGTGTTTCTTCTACAGTAGTATTTCCTAACATAAAAGACTTGTACTCAAAACCTCGGATCAAAAATATTGAACTGAAATAAAATAAAGAACTACAAAAAACAGTTATTTCATACAGTCACCTGAAAAGGAATTGACACGCCTACATTTTAGAGCTGGTTATAAAGAAAGCCATAGCATTAGTGATTAAAATCAAACTATGCCTTATACCGTTTACCGACTGTAGGTAGATATAGAGGATGCTTGTAATTTGGCCGGCAAGTCGTATAAATGCTCAATTTTTGGCATTGACACAAATCTTTAAAACAATATAAGGCTTAGTTCCAATGTCATTTGCATGAGAAACATTGAAAGTATTTTAAATGCCACATATGACTGTTACGAAAGTGTTTTTTGAGCAAATTTGTAGGACTGTAACATTATTCTGAATTGTTCCAGAATAGTAGTTACTGTTACGTGACTACAGATTTGCAAACAGAATACTAACTTAGTGGTAAAGCTTTGTCATATTTCTAGACATCTCATCAGGCTGAATAAAATTAATTTCCGAATACTATTTCAAAGCGTAAACAATCCTTAATAGTAATATTTGCAGTTAAAATAATATTATACTTTATATTGTATTGAANTTTCAAAGCGTAAACATTCCATAATATTATTTGCAGCAACACTAAATCATATATAGATATAGCGTTGTGTGTATAAAATTATTCACAGTAACACAAAAATAGTTATGTACGTTGACTTTATCATGCAGAGTAAAGTTGCTTTGTAACCACGAGCTGTAGCATTATGTGTATAACGTTATTCATGGCAACAAAATTATTAATAACTTTTACTCGGTTACGTAGCATGATGTTAATAGTGCATGTAACGTTATAAGAGTTATAACGTACCGTACAAGTTCTGTACTGTATTTACCGACATCATGTAACAAGCCAGTTTGTTACTCCGTAAAATAACATTACTAAACGCTACTTTTAAGTTATCGGCCATTGGCGTCAACTGGAGAGGCTAGCCACGTACTATGAGGTAATGTGGTGAAGTGGAAAGAGCGAAGACTGGTGATGTTGCAGGGATCAGTCGACAATGCGGTACAGCTGCTGCATCATAGACGAGGCGACCAAGTGCTGGGAGCCGGAGGCCCTGATACCGCTGCTGCTGAGGGTCAGCAAGCTGGTGCTGGTCGGCGACCCCGCTCAGCTGCAAGGCATCGTGCGCTCCTCGGTACCGTGTCCCTCTTCTTGCTCAAGTAGCCGTGCCACTGTTGCGTCTCTCAGCAGGTCCTCCTCCAGTGCGTGTTGTGTGAGGAGATATATGTAGAGACGCAGAGGTGATGAGGCCAGAATTTTGTGTCAGCAGTTGAAAATGGTTCCGAGTTTGTCCATGCCCTCTCGTAGAGCAGTGCCGATTCACAAAATTGGGCAGATGTACCAAATCACTGATGTGCCGATTCACTGATGTTCTACCGATGTATGAAAAACCTTTTTGCTTTTGTTTATGTTGAATTTAGGTTACCGTTATACTCAAATAATAGTATTGGTGAAGTGCAGCACAATTAAAGCAATTTTGTAACTTATTTCAATAGTTTACGTTTTTCAAAAAGTAAATACAGTAACACAGCAAAGCTTTTAAATTCAAGAGGAAAAAAATTTTTTTTCCAACAAATATGTTGGTCTATANTGTCACTTTATTGTGGACCCCTGAAGAACCTTATAAGAGGGTTCCACTGTATCTTGAAGAGTCGTTATTAGAATTTTGTCCGACCCTCAGCCCCTATTCTCAAAAATTCTTCTTACATCATTCTTCTGCCGCTTTTGAAGGGATATTGCGGCAAAATTACACGTTATAGTAATCAAATACCATCAAATCTTGAGTTCTCAAGTTACTGTGGAATGGGTATGTATGCTCTATGCACTTGTAATATTGACTTTGTTTAAAGTTTAATTGTTTTAACACCTCCCCTCTCCCAAAACACAAAAACTGTGTTTATCGCGTTAAGTCCATGTTCAGTCGTCCCTATCACGAAAACAGCACATTATTTTAAAAATTATTAATTTATTTTAATAGATGGACATCTTCCAACAAAAATGATACCCTAAAAAACCGTATAGGACCTCCCCACGTCACCATAATCAAGTCTAAACATAGTGAGCCACAAAACTTCTTACGATTGCAAAGTCCATTTTAAATGGCTTCTTAACAAAAGAAACAAATGTTATATTAACAAAACATTAATTTACTAGTTCACATTCCATTTTCAATGGGGTTTTTGCAGGAAATTTAGTGTGTTTATTTACAAAACGATTACTTATTATTAACAAAAAATAACCTATTATTAAAGTTGCATTACATGGTTCCCTCGACATTGGGGTGGAAGAAGGGTGGATGATGTGACATGGTAAGTATTTATTCTCTCAGAGCCATGTGCAAGCACAAGGAAGGACATGAAGGGATCTCTGTGTGTGTGTGCGCGCGCGCATGCATGCGTGTGTATGTGTGTGAGAGAGGGAAGGGGGGGGGGGCTGCATGTACACCCTGTGATCGACACCGGCCAGCAGGCAGCAACCACAAGCTCTAGGCGAGTAAACATGCCTAGAGAGAGAAAGGTAGAGCTACCCACCACTCGCCCTTCCTTTCATCTCTTTTAGTCGGCCAGCCATGCCTCTTCACACCTCCCGCCCTGTTTCATTGGCTGAACTAGTCTGCCAGCCACACCACGCCTCTCCACCCTTCCCTTCCTAACCCTAGCCAGGCGCAGTGGTGCAAGTCTGCAGCGGCCGGCACGTGTCGATCACTGCACGGCGTCACGTGAACTGCAACTAGGAATATGTTATTGTAGGGCATGCATGTGCATGTGAACATGCATNCACCACGCCTCTCCACCCTTCCCTTCCTAACCCTAGCCAGGCGCAGTGGTGCAAGTCTGCAGCGGCCGGCACGTGTCGATCACTGCACGGCGTCACGTGAACTGCAACTAGGAATATGTTATTGTAGGGCATGCATGTGCATGTGAGTGCATGTATGTGCATGCCAGGGCATGCAGTGTAAAGCGTGTGCTTGTGTTTGCAGCTGGCCAAGAAGCTGGGGTTTGAGAAGTCGCTGTTTGGTCGAATCAGCTCGTGCATAAGCATACTGCGGCCCAACCCGGTAAAGTTCCTGTCGGAGCAGTACCGCATGCACCCCGCCATCAGCTACTGGCCCAACAAGTACTTCTACAGAGGGCGGCTGAAGGACGCCGTCGGCCACCAGAGCCCCTGCCCTCTCAAGCCGTACGTCGTGCTGGCCCTCGGCTACGTCCAGGGAGTCGTCAGGTAACCCAACCTCTGAGTTGCCTCAAAACTGTTGAGTTTATTATCTGGTTGTTGGGAACTAGCAGTTGCACTCATTATCAAAGTGGGTTATCAAGCACCACTCCCTATATAATAACTCTCTTTAAGAAGCTTCTGAAAGGATTGAAAAGTTAAGGGCTATTAACGAGGGAAATGTGTTAAGGTCATCAAATTACTTTGGTGTTTATAAATAATATGCAAAATTACGTAAACTTATTGTATTTCATTGTATAATGGTCGCACATTCTTTACTAAAAATTTCCTTGATAATTTTTGGTGCAACTGTGATGTGAATCGTGGTTATGTTCCCAGTCGGAACTTGATATCCATTCCCTATGAATGGTGCAGATATCCCTTGAAGTGTTTGTTAATGCAAACATCAAGTAACAAGGAATATACTGCCCTCCTCCTTCCGTCCGCCATTGCTCGGCAGTTGGCACAGTGCGACCTTGCTTTCTGCCGTACACGCCATGCGAGTGGGGAGGAAGCACTTTGTTATTTCCAGCTATCGTTTGACATACTAGGTGCAATATTGATTCCTCTCCTCACACCTCTGATGGAGTGGAACTGGTGGCGTAGCAACCACTATGGCATTCTTGCATCCTACCTTTTTTGGCAGTCTGATGGGAGGCAGATAGCCTCCACGCAGGGTCGTATTTGCACCCTGTGCGAGAGGAGGCAAAGCACTTTGGTTGTCGTCAGCTACCTTCGGCTGCGATTTGTTCCAGCCTGAACCACTTTGACTTGTCCCCTACGCACTTTGTGAAGGGATGGCTGGCGTAGACAGTGCTCCTAAATGTTCTGGCTCAGCTGGAGTGCCGCAAAAACTTACTTTTAGGTGATAAAAAATTTTACTGTTAAAATTTATGGTGTAACCATTATAGGATGAAATACAGTGAATTTCTTTAAAGGTTTTTACTATATATGTATAGTAGATAAAAACCTTTAATAAAGTTAACGGACCTAAATTTTATATACATTCATACGTACAGTAAGTGTGTGCATTTGTACACACGCGCGCGTGTGTGTCTATATATATATATATATATATATATATCATGTGCCGGGGATGCCAAAACTCGAGACAAGATTCTGGAGAAAAAGATATTTACTGAACTTTGAGGAAACTACACTTTCTCCATGGGAAAATCTATCAGGAAAATTAATTAATTAATTTAGAATGTATCACGAATAAAAATAACACATTTCACAGAGTTTATCCTATTTTGTGCTGTAAATTTATTGAAGTGGGAAAATACAGGAAAACTCTGTTGAAACAGTTTAAGGGATTGAAAAAATAATGCATACTAACCAGGAAAACTTCTTAAGGGTCAAATTACATATGTGCATATACACATGATGCAAAATTATTCAACTTATTAGGCTGGAAAACTTGTTAAATGGGAACTTCTTAATAAGGTTTCACTGTATTTGTTTCATTCGTATTCACGTTATTTCATTAGTTAAAAGTAGGGATGAGTCGAATAACAAAAAATGTCTATTCCGGTGCCAATTCTACAATTTAAATATCGCTTCCAGTATTAGGTTCTATTTTGAATACTTGCCTTTTGCTTGCAACTTTATTAAACCAATGGAAGAATTAAACAATAAGAAAGTGTGAAGATAAGTTTTAATGTACACTCATAAACTTGTTGTATTAAATTTATTTAAAGTTAGTAATTATGTAAAAAATTGTTCTTTTTTTAAGTTAATATGTGGTGATTGTGATATGTTTGGAAAATACTTTAATTAAATAACTCGTAGCCCTAAAAACCAAAACATTATGGCGTACTGTACGGTAAATGTAATCTACAAAGGTTCGTTAAAACAACAACAGCTGTGGTGGGTGGCTGGATTCCTTATCTTTTATAGTAACTGGGCAGACCTTTTTTTTTGCATCTTTTATGCAGTCTCTTTTCCCTCTCTTACCCCTGCCCACGGCCATCCTGCCAAACAAAGAAGGCTTGGAGGAATGTATCGATCGGCTAACAGTGCTGGTTACGGGGGAGGGCTGAGAGTTATGAGAGAGAGAAGGGAGAGGAGTGTTGATGTAAGAGCTGAGAGATGAGATAACAGACTGTTCCCATACACTTCCTTTCAAACATCGCCGACCAATTTACGACTACCACTCCTTAATTGTTTTTCCGTGTGTAGCACGTACCCCAGAAATGTTTTCTTTTATGTTGGGGAAAAAAGGGCTCGCTATACATGAGTAAATACCCTATACATGAGTAAATACCGTAGTTATTTTTGTAACAACAGAGTTTTGCCATTGCTGTGTAGAACCAAGAACCGAGTAATTGTTGTTAACCTAAAACCGGGTCCGGGTCAAACCTCAAGAACCGGTATAGATTGGAACCGTAGAATCGAACCGACCCATCCCTAGTTAAAAGTCTACCATAAACATCATAACCATGGAAGTGTTTGCAGCTGCCATGTTGCTCCTGTTTTCAGCAAGGTTCCGTCGCCCAACAAAGTTAACATTTCTACTCTTATTCCGCGATTGGCACCGACTACTTCTCCATAATTTGCCCGTACTAATTATTGATTCCAGGTTATATTTTATTTTCATAGAAACTAGACTTAATTCAAAACATACATGGCGATCGTCATTTTTGAGGTTATAACTCTCACCAACTATTTACTTAAAGCTGTTTCCCCTGCTGGAAAAATGTTTACTATCATTTATACCTGTGAAAATTGTAGAAAATAAATTTTTAATGTTTATTTGCCCATTTTACTTTTATTTTGTCTCTAATGGACTTTTTTTTTAATTATCTTACGATGTTATTGAAACTACTTGCGCACAAGGAAAATAAATCGCAAAGTGTCAACTTTAAACTGTACGGCAACACTCATTACCAAACACTGCTACCGTTCTGCTGACTATGGTACTTAAATGTGGCAAACACGGGTAACTGTTCACAATGAGATTGCAAACGGCAGTCACCATTACCGCCAAATCACCGAGTTGACAAAATTTGTCACTGGTTGAATTGCGAAAATACACCTATGGTCAAGTTTGTGGTCGGTAATGAAGCCATGACGCCGTCTTAATCACATTGCTGGTTATCATCACTGGATCCTCTACTCTTTAGTGTGAGATGCCGTTGAACTTACCCTTTGTGTAATCAAGGGGCTAGTTTTATTACAAAATAATACATGGTTGTGTTGTTGAAGTTAAAATAACAACTAAACAAAGCATATCATGACTTCTTCCATTGAGTACGTATAGCATATTCCAGAGCAGCTGAATTGTCAGATATCTGGAGGAAAACTAATTTGCTGGTGTGTGTGTGTGTGTTTACTGAGCTAAACTAAATAAATAAATATGTGCCACTAGTTATGTTCATACGTCAATATAGTTTATTCTGCAAGTGAAGACTACCTACATTAAAAATGGAACAAGTTATACTGGAATATTAAATGTTTCTATGTAGATCTTCAAACCATTTTAATAAGTTTGTATTTCTAACCCAGAAGTTTGTAGCGCTTTCCAGCCCAGATTCTGAAAGTCATTCTCGTCCATTTCTGAAAACAGGCCTGCAGTTCTATATTTTATAGTAGCAAAAACACTTGTGTTAATTTTTTGGTAAATTTTAAGCATTTTAATACTGAAAATGTTATAAGCAGGAATATTTTAATATTGATTTAATTCTGTTCATGCACCATACTGTTTTTTTGCTCAACAGAGTCTGTTATGGTTGTCAGAATGTGTGTGACCGAATACCATGAAATAGTTCATGTGCGAGTTACGTAATGCTCAGTGATGCAGACAGTGTTAGGGAGCTGTATCGGTAAGGTCAGCGTAAGTAAGCGTCTTGCACACGCGTACACATTCAGCCTGCAGCTGTGAAAGTTGCAAGGTCGTACATGTAAACTAAAACTTCTGGACCACCCAAGTATGGCAGTGTTAATGGTACTCATATTTTTGCTAGTAGCTACTTTGTTGTCGCTAACTAAAACAAAATAATTGAAGTACCGAATTTTTGTATTGTCTTCTGGGTTTGTATTTCTGCTTTCTCCAGTTCAACCATCTATTTCCTTAGAGTTGATCTATGAAATTTTATAAAAATTTGTTCGAGTAAGTCGCAGAAATTAAATACTATTTTCTTACGAGTGCCGTGATGGACAGAACTTGCATGCATAATTTCGCCCACGTTATCTATAGAACTGAAAATTTTTGTGCTCTTTTTTCGTATTTTCCATTGTAGATTATGTAGCTAATGGTTGAGTTTTACCAACGCAAAATCTGAAAAATGTTGTAAAGTTTGGTTGAAACCACGGTCTGAACTACCATTTGCACCAACTCTGTGGATTATAACCACGTTTTGCTACCATTTGATTTGTGCCACTATTGTAAACAAAAGCTGCTACCAATGTTACGTTAATAAAATGAATGTGTACTGCATGCTGGGAAAACAGTGGTGCAAATCATTATAACTGCAGGTTACCCTCAGACTAAATAGCTATTGTTTATAAAAGTATAATTTAATCAGAGGAACTTTCCTACCATTTCTACCACAAGAAGTTTAATTAAATAAAAGTATGTTTTTCAGCAGGTTTGTGACCTTGTATTTGCCACTAAACTATAAATATAGTGCAAGAAACATGACTGCATCAATATCTCTTATAGATCAAACCATCAAATCAATACAACATTTCACTATAGGATATTTTTAATTTGTTACATTGAGATTAAAAAAATTATTTCTTGCAATTGGAAACGGGACCCCTCACATTATTTCTTTAGAAGTGAAAATAAACATTAAATTTATTAAATGGGTCACCATATTAAATATATTCCGTTTGCCAAATTAAACAGAAATCACATAATTTAATCTTGAGTTAAAAATATTACTTTTAGAGTCCATCATGTCGGTGAGTGGCATGCAGTAACAGCACCAGCGTCCCCCATACTTAGGAAGACGTGAAATTTGGTAATTCCAAATCAAAAGGAAGAATTAGATTTATGGTCATGGAACAAATGGAACTACGACAGGAACTTGAAACCACATCTCGATCCAGAACCCTCTGAAGACTAAGAATTCAATCAAACTGGAATTATTAATGTAACTCAACACGTTAGAAAACTTACCCATTAAAGAGGGTTCAGAATATACTACTGCACACTGCCAGTCCCTACTGATCGCCTATGTTGCGCTAAACTGCCTTTCACATGAATAGACTAGCTACACGGATATACGGTTGTTGTGGCGACTTTACCCGAAACTCAATTCGGAATGCCACTAGCGGACTATAACGAATTTTCAGCTAGTAAAAACGAATGCTTGGCGGCAGATGCACTCGAACTCAACCTACCGCCATGATGTCCAAACGAAGACTGGCCCTTCTTCCACACGGTCAGGGCCGCCAACCCTTGAGAGGCGCCGACAACCGACGAACGCGCACAAAGTCAGGCCCGCGGGGAATACAAAAAGGGTTCCGCACAAGAATTGAGTTTAACTAAAATAACCACACAAGTTCGGTGATGAAAAGTACGAAAGGTCTAAGAACTAAACAATTCATGTAAACAATGTCACAAGTCCAAACATACCGCCCACCTTGAAATGCCGAGAATTTCAAAACACTAACACTGCTCGGGTAAGGGGCACAATTTCACAATTGGGCGCTTGATGATACCGCTGGCAGTGCGCACTGTAGCAACTCTCGCAATACCATCCCTTCCCGGATGAAGTTCTTCTACACGTGCAAGACGCCACTGCAAGGGAGGTGCTCGGTCGTCCTTAATCAACACAAGTTGATTGGGAGCGATGCTTGTTCCTGACTTCTGCCACTTTGAGCGTTGTTGGAGAGTATGGAGATACTCCCGGTGCCAACGCTGCCAGAAGTCTTGATGTAGACGCTCGATCAGCTGCCAGCGTTGAAGCCTGTTTAGGCTGACGTCGTCATGACTGGGTTCCGGCACAGCGACTAGAGGTTCCAGTGTCAGGAAGTGTCCTGGGGTGAGGGCGACAAAATCATTGGGGTCAGAGCTGAGGGGGCACAGGGGTCTGGAGTTCAGAACTGCTTCCACCTGCACAACTACAGTGTATAACTCCTCCAACGTTAAGATCTGTTCCCCAATGACACGCACCAAATGGGTTTTGAAGGACTTGACCCCGGCCTCCCACAAGCCTCCAAAGTGAGGGGCAGCAGGTGGGTTGAAGTGCCACGTCACTCCAAGGGGTGTGAAAGCATCGACGACCTTTTTCTGGTGAGCGGATGATGTTAGAAGCTGCTGGAGTTCCCGCAGGTAGTTGTGTGCCCCGACAAAGTTTGTCCCACAGTCACTGTAGATCTCGGAAGACCTTCCTCGACGAGAGACAAAACGTTTGTAGGCAGCCAGGAAGACATCAGTGGACAGGTCAGAGGCAACTTCCACATGGACTGCCTTGGTGGCACAACAAACGAATATGCAGAGATAGGCCTTCAACACTGATGACTTGCGAGTCCTACTGGCCCTTGTCTGAATGGGACCTGCATAATCCACCCCTACCTTAGCAAATGGCTTCACCTGTTGGACCCTCATAGCAGGCAGATTGCCCATTAAAGGTGTGCACGATGATGGTTTCGCCCTCCAACAGCGCACACAATAGCGCAATCGCCGTGTGATAGCATGTTTATCTGAGAGGATCCAAAA
>NQII01006354.1:109672-123031 GCA_002778355.1 Clitarchus hookeri
CACGCGTACACATTCAGCCTGCAGCTGTGAAAGTTGCAAGGTCGTACATGTAAACTAAAACTTCTGGACCACCCAAGTATGGCAGTGTTAATGGTACTCATATTTTTGCTAGTAGCTACTTTGTTGTCGCTAACTAAAACAAAATAATTGAAGTACCGAATTTTTGTATTGTCTTCTGGGTTTGTATTTCTGCTTTCTCCAGTTCAACCATCTATTTCCTTAGAGTTGATCTATGAAATTTTATAAAAATTTGTTCGAGTAAGTCGCAGAAATTAAATACTATTTTCTTACGAGTGCCGTGATGGACAGAACTTGCATGCATAATTTCGCCCACGTTATCTATAGAACTGAAAATTTTTGTGCTCTTTTTTCGTATTTTCCATTGTAGATTATGTAGCTAATGGTTGAGTTTTACCAACGCAAAATCTGAAAAATGTTGTAAAGTTTGGTTGAAACCACGGTCTGAACTACCATTTGCACCAACTCTGTGGATTATAACCACGTTTTGCTACCATTTGATTTGTGCCACTATTGTAAACAAAAGCTGCTACCAATGTTACGTTAATAAAATGAATGTGTACTGCATGCTGGGAAAACAGTGGTGCAAATCATTATAACTGCAGGTTACCCTCAGACTAAATAGCTATTGTTTATAAAAGTATAATTTAATCAGAGGAACTTTCCTACCATTTCTACCACAAGAAGTTTAATTAAATAAAAGTATGTTTTTCAGCAGGTTTGTGACCTTGTATTTGCCACTAAACTATAAATATAGTGCAAGAAACATGACTGCATCAATATCTCTTATAGATCAAACCATCAAATCAATACAACATTTCACTATAGGATATTTTTAATTTGTTACATTGAGATTAAAAAAATTATTTCTTGCAATTGGAAACGGGACCCCTCACATTATTTCTTTAGAAGTGAAAATAAACATTAAATTTATTAAATGGGTCACCATATTAAATATATTCCGTTTGCCAAATTAATCAGAAATCACGTAATTTAATCTTGAGTTAAAAATATTACTTTTAGAGTCCATCATGCCGGTGAGTGGCATGCAGTAACAGGGCACCAGCGACCCCCATACTTAAGAAGACGTGAAATTTGGTAATTCCAAATCAAAAGGAAGAATTAGATTTGTGGTCATGGAACAAATGGAACTACGACAGGAACTCGAAACCACATCTCGATCCAGAACCCTCTGAAGACTAAGAATTCAATCAAACTGGAATTATAAATGCGACTCAACACGTTAGAAAACTTACCCAATAAAGAGGGTTCAGAATATACTCTTGCACACTGCCAGTCACTACTGATCACCTATGTTGCGCTAAACTACCTTTCACATGAATAGACTAGCTACACGGATATACGGTAGACGTGCACTCTGCGACTACATCCTTCACAGATATCAAAAACAGCTCCTGCTGCCGAGAGATGCGTCCGGTAGTCACCAGTCCCAGTATCCAAGTGTCCCTGGAAAAGCACGTCCTATGCGGAGTAATACACGATCTAGTGCGTAGCCGGCAGAAGAATACACTAGATTTTTAGTTACAGGGGGCACGGGGATGAACAAATGCTGCTCCGGACGGTGCAAAGGGCACTTTTTTTTTTCTGTGGCGAGGTCTACAGGCTGTGGACACAGCGAAAATTTACCTGTTTTGGGAAACGGTACTTCAAGAGTTCAGGCGCAGCTGGGATAAGAAATGCTGTAACTTAGAGAGTCACACCTGCATCCGGTGCATCCGATATGTGTGCTGCGAGTGGGGGCATTCTCACAGATACGGGCTGCGTGGGGTACTTCTTATCTGCCTGCGTAGATATCCGGGAGGTCAAACGGCACAGTATGTGACAAATTCCAGTTTATTACATTGACACCTCGGGCTTTGTAGTAGTAGGAGCACTGGATTTTTTTTGCCTTCAAACCATGCACCATAAACGTGGAGGTTAATAGCTTCATGCAGATTCCTGGGTACTGACTACGGCNTCAACCACCCTTGCGAGATCGTGGGCGCGCTTGAGGCGACCTTCTGCCAAATGGAGACGTAAAAGTGCCGCCTGTGCCTCAGACATCTTGTGACAACGAGCACTGGATTTTTTTGCCTTCAAACCATGCACCATAAACGTGGAGGTTAATAGCTTCATGCAGATTCCTGGGTACTGACTACGGCCTTGCCTCCGACATACTTCTGGAGTGCTTGGCCGTGCTTGGTCCAGGGGTTGATTCGATGCTGGCCCTATCATGGAAGAATATGCATCCCAGGAGTCTTTGCAAGGGGAGCGAAAAGTGGGGTCTAGGGTTTTGGAGTTTCAGCTACGAGCAGGTGGGATTCCCACTGGGCTCTCCCCCGAAGTATGTGTCTTTCTCCAGTTATCTGGGTGCTCTACTTGTAATGGTTCTCGTCTGTCCTTTGCAAGTCCTGCTTTGAGGATACGAACCCCAGGGCTTGTCTAAAGGGGCCCGTGTAGTTGGCTGGGTGAGACTTGACGGGAGGGGTGAAGAGATTCGGCAGAAGCCATGCTGGTCCGGCACCTCCCTGCTGGGATTCCTGCTGTGCATGGTCGCTCTCTTTGTCTCGAATCATAGCTTTGGGCTGGTCTGCCTTGCATGAGTGCTAAGGGTACTGATTGGTCTTTGCTGCCTTAATCTGTTGTCCTCCTCAACTGGAACAAGGAATAGGGTAGATGGTGTGGCGAGTTAACAGGTTGAGGTGGTAGATAGGGGGTTAGAGGAGGTCTCCGATGGTGTGGCGAGTTAACAGGTTGAGGTGGTAGATAGGGGGTTAGAGGAGGTCTCCGATGGTGTGGCGAGTTAACAGGTTGAGGTGGTAGATAGGGGGTTAGAGGAGGTCTCCGATGCTCAATTGCCCAGTTTGTTATACTCCCTTAGTGTGTGGACAGAGTCCATAGGATACCACCCTCCTTCCTCCAATTTTTGTCCCTGACAGATTGAGATGTGGGTCGAACAGAGATTGGGNAGTCCATAGGATACCACCCTCCTTCCTCCAATTTTTGTCCCTGACAGATTGAGATGTGGGTCGAACAGAGATTGGGTGAGTTGGGTTAGATATCCTCTCCGTGCTTGTCCGCAACGCTGTACATAGGTGCTGCAATGGGCCAAGGGTACGACATCCATCCTCACTTCGCTGATGCAGTACATCCAGTCTGCGTGTGAACGGGGTTGGTGGAGTGTGGTTTGTTTGTTCAGCAAGCCGTGCTGGCTCTCAGGAAGGTAGACTAGTGTGGGATATCGGTGCTCTCTCAAGAGCAACACTACCTCGTCTATATCCTTCCCTTGCAAACTGCCCGACATCTGGTAAAATGCACGGAAAAGGAGGAGATATCAGCGGCGGGGTTAACTGTCGTGGGCGTGGCTTGCATCAACATATTTCCCAAGCAATATCAACTTGCTCAAATAAGTATTATTTATAACCATACTTTTCATTCCAATTCAGAATACTTTTTAGTGCACTTGTGATGCATTTGATTAAGTGCAGAATTGAAACAAGGATATTGTAATTGAAACGGGAATTTGTATCTGTAAAAATGTGGACTTGTTCCACCATTAATTATAATGTTCCTAGGTAACTCCTCTGTCGACCACATCATGTGTATTTGTGATTGTTGCTTTTGTGAATGTGCACGACCATAGTTGTGTCANGTAACTCCTCTGTCGACCACATCATGTGTATTTGTGATTGTTGCTTTTGTGAATGTGCACGACCATAGTTGTGTCACAGGGCAAGTGTCAAGGGTTGTGACGTGACGTTGCGTGAGGCGAAGTGTGGGGCTGTTGTGTCGCAGGGAGAACACNCAGGGCAAGTGTCAAGGGTTGTGACGTGACGTTGCGTGAGGCGAAGTGTGGGGCTGTTGTGTCGCAGGGAGAACACGGAGGAAGCAGAGTTTGTGGTGCAGCTAGCCATGGCGGCACGGGAGGAAGTGGATGCCAGCTTCTCGGTTGGCATCATCACGCCGTACAACCTGCAGAAGCAGGCCATCTTGCGCCTCCTGCACGCACACGGGCGCCACAGGTACAGGTACTGTCCCTCCACACCTACTTCTCCCCTCTCCTCCCCCCACTCACAATCTCCTCGCCGTCCACATGTCACAGCACATCGCAACTTTATAATAGTATGTATATGTGTGTATTTACATACATAATGTTAAAATGCACCTTGTATTTGCACAGCAGGTAGTATTGCTCGAGATGAGAAGGAATTCGCCTATGAACCTATGTCGAGAAAAATTTTTTGATGTTGTGGGCCACCTGAAATATCTTGTTAACATAACATATGCGCATGCGTACTTATGTTTATTTCTGTGCATATGTGTTTATAAGAGTATTTATTATGTGTTCCCAACAGTGGAATTGTGTATGGGTCAACACATTTGCCCTTGGAGGGGTGAATCTGTAGACACACAGCCTATTGGAACATCATAATGTGCTGCAGGCAGTATTCAGCATTNTGCCCTTGGAGGGGTGAATCTGTAGACACACAGCCTATTGGAACATCATAATGTGCTGCAGGCAGTATTCAGCATTATCTTGACTGATCCAGCAGCCTAGACAAATGTGAAAAGGCACAGTGCCAGTGGAGAATTTTGGGTTACGAGGGTCCCTCCTGGACCCCCAGTTCTACTATGACCTCGTGCAGTGGTATAGTTGGCAGGATCACTGCTTGCCACGTGAAAAGGAGGCACTTGTGGGTCCAGCTATATCTTTCATGGCTGCAGAAAGTGGTGGGGTTGCTTGCTAACGCAGAACTGGCCTTTAGATGTCTGATTGTGGGACGAGCCTTCTCGTTACTTCCCGGTCCCAGCTGTCACGGCACGTGACTTCATGGCACATACTTCTAACTCTCGTGTAAATATGATAATTTTTCCCAGTACTGTTCCTTTTGTCTTGAAGCAGGGGATATTGTGATATAGTTGGGGTACTTAAATTTTGAAGGAAAAAAAATAGTTACACATCAAGCGTCAAATGAATCAAAATAATTATTTTACTAAAANTGCCCTTGGAGGGGTGAATCTGTAGACACACAGCCTATTGGAACATCATAATGTGCTGCAGGCAGTATTCAGCATCATCTTGACTGATCCAGCAGCCCAGACAAATGTGAAAAGGCACAGTGCCAGTGGAGAAGTTTGGGTTACGAGGGTCCCTCCTGGACCCCCAGTTCTACTATGACCTTGTGCAGTGGTATAGTTGGCAGATCACTGCTTGCCACGTGAAAAGGAGGCACTTGTGGGTCCAGCTATATATTTCATGGCTGCAGAAAGTGGTGGGGTTGCTCGCTAACGCAGAACTGGCCTTTAGATGTCTGATTGTGGGACGAGCCTTCTTGTTACTTCCCGGCGTGGCACGTGACTTCATGGCACACACTTTTCACTATTCCTGTTTGATGGCATACTTCTAACTCTCGTGTAAATATGATCATTTTTCCCAGTACTGTTCCTATTGTCTTGAAGCAGGGGATATTGTGATATAGTTAAGNCATTTTTCCCAGTACTGTTCCTATTGTCTTGAAGCAGGGGATATTGTGATATAGTTAAGGTACTTAAATTTTGAAGGAAAAAAAATAGTTACACATCAAGCGTCAAATGAATCAAAATAATTATTTTACCAAAAGGCATTCTTTAAGTACTTTATAATTACACAATTTAGTGAAACCCGCTATAAAAAGGGAAGTGGAGCGAAGGGAGAGAACATGACTATCATTGATTATAGGGAAAGACAACAGTTGTATTTCGAGTCGTAAGCATTTTGATGTTTTATGATAGTTTTAAATGTAATGGTATCAGTCGCCGTGAATGAAGCATGTACAAGTCTTGGAAATATCAGAGCTGTAAGTAGATTTGTACTGTGTTCATTTGTAGTTATTGATGTTTGATGCTAATAATCACTCTTGATGGGTTTGAAAAATATGTAAAAGGACAGAAATCCAAGTACTCACAGTCTGGTACTTGTCGACAGGCGCACACAAAGAAGGATGACACATTTTTCACGTGGTTGCGCGATCGTNTGATGGGTTTGAAAAATATGTAAAAGGACAGAAATCCAAGTACTCACAGTCTGGTACTTGTCGACAGGCGCACACACAAAGAAGGAAGAAGGATGACACATTTTTCACGCGGTTGCGCGATCGTGACATTTTGCTGGCTGCACAGGTTTGTTTTGGTTTGTGTTTCAAATTTAGCACCAACTGTTGCGAGTGTCATGGTCGGAGGCCATCTTGACTTCTGGTTCCATCTATGGAGGAAAACGGTTAGTTGCTCTTTCTCCGTTTTGCTGGATGTCACACAGATGAAATGTGTTACAAAGGATATTGTGTGGAAACATTTTTATGTCCTTCGGGCCGGATATGCGTTATTGAAGCCACTTAACAGGGTTTAATCAATAATTACCGTAAACAGTGGACGTGTTTTTGATATTCCTTTGTGTGGAACTGAAACTACTATGTAGCACGCCATTGCGGTTATTTTTACAAATACCACTGTATTTAATCATTGGACTTCTGTTATGCAATAAGTGCAGTGCTTATCATTTTCGTGATTCGCTGTGAATGAGAGCTTTTTTGATGTTAGCTGCACGGTGTACCAACCATAAACATAATTGTTTCTTTTCACCGGGCTGGCATTTTTCGAACTGCGGTGTGAAATTGTTAAAATGTCTCAACACCAATTGAAGACGTTTGCACCTCGCTAAGTGCCGTATAAACAGACTTCTGACCTTGGCCGATGAAGTTAACAATCCGAGTCGGGCGGAACTTATCAAGGCAACATGCTGCAATTTGCAGCAGCTGAAAACAGACTTTGAGGAAAGCCATCTGCAACTTGCTGTTCAAGCATCGGAAACTGCGTCAGTTGCAGAGTCTGAAGCTAGCGAGAGGGAACTAGAGGAGTTTGGCGAGGCCTACTACAGAATACGGGAAGGTTTCAACAAACGTGTGATCCAAGAAGTAGGAAGAGAACAGCAATGTCATCTCTTCAGAGCCTCATTTAATCTAAAGTTACCAATTTGCAGCTTTGTAGGCTAGTTTTGTTTCGTCTACCTCAACTACATAATTGTATACTCAAAAGTCAGGGGGGGAACACCGCGGACACCTTCCAGGTAACTATTTCACCCAAACCACCTTTAACACTTAGATGCACGGTCATGTCTTCCCATGAACTCTTAATAAAGCTATCACAGTGGTACTCATATTTGTATTCCTCGAAAACAATTACATCATAAAAGTTAATGTATGTCTTGAGCAACCTCTGGGTAAAAAATTTTGTCCGCCGTGTAATATCCTGCTGCAGCACGTGATCTTGCGCGCGCTAGAGGGCCCCCACATGTACAGTTGTTTTTTCTTATGTAAATTGCAGCCTTGTATCCAATCATTGTGCCATTCAACAACGTTGTTATAGTCCATTCACAGTTACTTCAAATTTTTCAGAAGACCTGCGAAAGTTCTACTTCCAGGATATTTACCCGCCTCGTGTAAACAGAGCTTAGAAAATTACACTGGTCATCAGACCGCATTTGTGTGCACTCGTGTAATATTATTTTGCTTAAGAAAGTATTTCTTACTAGGCATTACCAAAACACATTTTTTTTCTCTGTCTTTATTGATATTATTTTTAAATTAAATGATATATATATATATATATATATATCATATAGGTAAAAGTTTTATTGAACCGAAATTAATGTTTTCGTATGTTAACACAAGTGTAAAATGCTTGTGATGCATGACATATTTAGGAAGCAACCGAACATGTCATATGTGGGGTGTTTTTTCAAAGGTTTGGTTCAAAAATTGTGGATAGACTATACCAGTGCATGTAAGTCTGGTCTACAATTGTTGAGGAGTTTTCCTTCATTGAACAAACACATTCGAGGGAGGTGCACAGGATTACTGCAGCTGTGTGTGTGTTTAGGGACCTGAGTGTGGACGTGATAGACAGCGTACAGGGACAGGAGAGAGACGTGGTGCTGGTGTCGATGGTGCGCACGGACGGGGTCGGCTTCCTCAGCAACGAGTCGCGCCTCAACGTGGCGCTCACCCGCGCGCGACACTCCCTCATCCTCTGCGGCAACTTCACCTCCCTCAAGGTGAGCTCGCAGCACGTTCTCTCTCGCGTGTGCGGCGTGAATCTCTCGCTGGTGCATCTGCTCCTCGTTCGTGTGAACTACGTCTTCAACTGTTGTCATCTTGTCTGTTTTACAAGTGTGATGTAACTGCAGAAGAATTACCTTGTTGAAACATATTTCAAGACTCTTAAAAATTTAAAAACTTTGCCTCTTCAAACTAAGCACCTGACGCACTGACTGTTCGTGGTTAATTCCAACTTTTGTAAAGCCATGCTAAAGTTCTACTTTCGGGTAAACATTATGTATCCTTCCACGATACATAAATAAAATTTGTTACCGTCTCACCTCATATGATTTTGTTTGCTCGTGAGCTGACTGAAGAAAGATGGCATATACACCGTGTAGCCGAAAGTCACCAGAACCACACAACATACAACCAACTATAGTTATTTCTTTTCCGCCCTCAATGTTCGTGTCACTCGTTTTTAGCCTACTTTCCGATGGAAAGTGATCTCATCAGATCACTTTCCTTTCTGTGTGCACGTGCGTGCGTGCATGCGTGCGTGTGTGTCTGCAGCCCCCCTTTCAATTTTTGAACTCTTCAACCCAATTTCACCAAACGTGGTATACACATAAGACTTAGTAAGGACACCTGACTTTTGTAGTTTTTGAACACGTAGGGCTCTTACTTTCAAAATAGGGGCCATTTTGAAATTTTGGGTGATATGTCATATCTCAGAAACCATTCAACCGATGTAAACCAAATTTTGTATTTTGGCAGAGCATTGTGTAAGCATTAAATTTTGAAATGGATATTGTTGTTAGTCAGCCATTTTGAAAAATGACACCAATTAAAAAAATTAATATATTACATCATATCTTGAACTATTCGACCAATTCTCACCCAGTTTGACCTGTAAGTAATGCTATGGTAGGCCATGTAAACATAAGTGATTGAACTTTATTAATTACGTATTTTCAAAATGGCGGTCATACAGATGTTTTAAGTTTGTTTGTTGCATGTGCCATACCATTTAACCAATTCTGACCAAATTTTGTACACTGAAAGTTTCTATTACAAGCATCATAAATACCAGCAAATAACCACTTTTGTTGGCCATTTTGTAACATTGTGCATTGCGAATAAAATTAAGTTTTTATGTCATATCGGGAAAGAATTGACCAATTCCTATCAAATTTGGGAAACAAGTAGTACTGAGACAGATAATGTCAAGTGGTATGGTTATAGCATGTCAAACACTTATTATCAAATTGGCTGGTATATAACCATTTTTAGCTTGGAATACTATATGGTCGAAACAGTGTAATCAATTTCAACTAAACTTTGTATGCTGGCAGTAGATGTTACAACTGTATGTACAATAGAGCATGTTTTGTCCGCCATTTTGTAAGATAGTGCTATGCTCATAAATACATTTTTTTGTCATCTCGGGGAAACAATTAATAGATTCCTTCCAAATTTGGCAGACAAATAGTACTGCAACAGGTGGTGTAAACTGGTATGTTTTGTATAGGTCAGGAACTTATTTTCAAAAATGGTAGGTATATAAATATTTTAGCTCAGTAAATTTTATTAATGAAACAAATTCGAACTTAACTTTGTTTGCTGACGGTATCAATTACAACCATCAAATTTGTCTATGCAGAGTCTCATTTCTCTGCCATTTTGTAAGATAGCCCTACCAATAAAAAAGTGTTTTTTTATTTTGTATCATATTTTTTTTTTTTTAATTTGGCAAAGATGTTTTGTGGTATGTCATAATAATAAATGTATTTTTTTTAAGTAGGACACACTTATTAACTAAAAATCATTTGTTTTATAGGCGATATCTACGAAACTATGTAATCTAATTATGTATTTTAACTTTGTATATTGGCAGTATACAATCATCAAAATTGCTACTTTATTATTTTTTTGTCCTCCATTTATGAATATCACCTCATGAAAATTATGAAAGTTTTATGCCATGTCTCGACGACCAATAAACAGATTCCCACCATACATTACACTGGAACATTTTAAATCAATTTGAACCAAATTGTGCACACCATAAATGCTGCAGAAGGCCATGTAAACCTTCATGATTGAAATGGGTCAGACAATGTTGTTCAAAATGCCAGCTTCATTAATAATTTAGGTAAGTTTGATATATATATACATATATACATAATGTGTGTGTACATATATATGTATATAAAACAACATAACCAGGTTCATCCAAAATTGATATGTAGACAGTATACATTTGAAGCATAATATACAGAGCCTCTTTTTTGTGCAATTTTGTACAATAGCATTATATGAAAATATCATTTTTTTATGTCATATCTCAGGGACCAAACAACTGATTTCCATCAAATTATCCTCACAAGTAGCGAGTGCTACGGNTTTTTATGTCATATCTCAGGGACCAAACAACTGATTTCCATCAAATTATCCTCACAAGTAGCGAGTGCTACGGTAGGCCATGAAAACTTCCTTGTTTTATGTAGTTCAGTCACTCATTTAAAAATAAAGGCCCTGTAAATATTGTAGTTTACTAAACCCTATAATTCAAAACATTAGACTGATTAAATTAGAAGTTAATGCTCCGAATCCTACCTCCGTAAAGCAGTGGATTGCACACTAGCTTATAGTTCGAGGTTTTCTGGGTTCAAGTCCTGGGTGAGGCATGTGTGTATTTGTAATTGTCTCACTAACATTGCATATGTTTCTGGTTTCATTTCTAAAGTCATTGCTTTCAAAGAGAAGTCAAGTCCTTCCTACCAACTAAGCTTTTAAGAAATTATGTAAAAATTATTTGCACCCTTGTTGAAGAAAGTGGGCTCATTAGTTATATCAGCAACTTCTTGTTACACTTCTTGTTGGTGTTAACAGAAATAATTATGGAGCGATTATTTTCCCTGAGTTAATGTAAATAAACCGTTTTGATAGCAGGAAATAAATAATTTGTGTATTTTAAAAATTTTTGATGTTATACCTAGAAACAAATGGAAAGAAACTGAACCAAAAATAATTAGCGCAATTTACAGGAAAGTATAAAAAGCAGTTGTTTGAACTTGGAATGGTATTGAATAGCTCATGTAGAGAGTGTATATATTGAAGATTGTGACGTACAAGACTTGACAACATTTTTGACGCTGGGCAGTTGAAACCTCCTGCCCACATGACAACAGGGGGTGGCAACTCTGGTGCTGCCATTTCAAGAGTTGGCGTTACTGCTTCTGCCGGAAGTGGCCAGCTAGTCGTGCAAAAAAACACGGAGGTGAGTGGTTGTGTTTCGCACCACTCCGAATATCGTTTGTTGATGGATGTTGCATCAGTTTTAATTGCAGTTCTCTTGTGAAGGTGGTTTTTTTTTTCTTCTTCTTTCTTAGTTTTGGCACGTGCGCAGTACGTGGTTTCGGTTTTGTTTCAATTTGTGCACGGACATAGTTCATTTTGTGCCCCGTGTGCGCTACAGTTCTTTGTTTCTGCACTTGTGTGCTGCCATTTTCTGGTCAATTCAGCAAACTTGTTGCATCCTTTGTTTCAACACACGTGCTGCATATTTTTTTCATGGCAAGCCTTGGATATTTCGCTCAACAAAGATTGCAAGTTCCTACACGTTCGTAATTACAGCCTTATTGTTGGAATAGCTGCTTTCCTTTGTTTGTTGTTTTCCTTTTTCTGGTTGCTGTTCTCTCTGTCTACTTCTGCCTATTTTGCCATCGCATTCCATGTACGTGTTGATACTAGGTTGTTGTGTATCGTTTATTATTACTGACTTTGGTGGTTTTCATCTCTTGGAACGTACAAAAGGCAGACGTGCGTTCAGCACTGGTGTTACTTCGCTTAACGGAAGGTTGCGTCAAGTGAGCAAGTGATCTCGCTCAGTGTGTGTGTTCTGAAGAGACCTAGTGAACATTGTTCTTGCTGATGGTGTGGGATCTTCCAAAACTCCATGACCATTTTGATGCAGATTACGTCACCGTTTAGGCTGCAGCTGGGGCAAATGAAGATTTTGAATTTGAGATCGTGGAGGTTGTAGATTCACTTACTAAGGCCAAGGAAACAGCGGAAGGGCCTTCGCAACTTGCACTAATGTTCAATATTTGTTGATCACCCTCCAGAAGATCAATATAAAGGACCAGCTTTGTTTCAATTGTCTTGGAGACTCTCATCAATCCTAAAATTGCCTATCATGATCCTCCTGTAGATTTTGTGTTTCTCAACATAATTCATCACTGCACTTCAAAAAGCCTAGTTATACTCAGATACCTGATGTTGTGAATGCTTGTTCCACCCCACAAAGTACAGAAACAAGCCCTATTGTGGCATTTGTTACCCCTGTCGCAAGTTTGGTATCAAGAACTATCTTGTTAACAGCCCAGGTCAATGTGTTCAATGCCTCTAGAGTTCATGTTTGTGTTCATTCCCTATTGGATACAGGTAGCTAGGCCAACTTTATCACTGAATACTGTCTTAAGAAGTTGGGGTTGCCTAGTACCAGGACCAACATCGCTATGCAGGGGCTGTTGAACTGTGGCGAGGCTAGAATAGTTAACGACGGCGCCCCTGGCACGTCAAGTGGCCCCATTTANGGGCTGTTGAACTGTGGCGAGGCTAGAATAGTTAACGACGGCGCCCCTGGCACGTCAAGTGGCCCCATTTAAAGTTGTCTGTCTGCCTCATCTTGAATTTGTGGTGCTTTGTTAATACCCCGTCTTCAGCATGTGACTGAACTTACACCGAGGTCAATTCATCCTCAATAGTGGCCTTGCAGGTGGTGCTTGCATGGTTGAAACCATCGTCTCATCAACTTAAAACATTTGTTTCTAACAAAGTNAACCATCAAATTTGTCTATGCAGAGTCTCATTTCTCTGCCATTTTGTAAGATAGCCCTACCAATAAAAAAGTGTTATTTTATTTTGTATCATAGGTGTGTGTGTGTGTGTGTGTGTGGGTGTTTTTTTTTTTTTTGGGCAAAGATGTTGTTCTGTGGTATGTCATAATAATAAATGTATTTTTTTAAGTAGAACACACTTATTAACTAAAAGTCATTTGTTTTATATGCGATATCTATGAAACTATGTAATTTATTTATGTATTTTAACTTTGTATATTGGCATTATACAATCATCAAAATTGCTACTTTATTATTTTTTGTCCTCCATTTATGAATATCACCTCATAAAAATTATGAAAGTTTTATGCCATGTCTCGACGACCAATAAACAGATTCCCACCATACATTACACTGGAACATTT